>JAQFYC010002544.1:0-25018 GCA_034694165.1 Tomocerus mixtus | reverse complement strand
TCGAATAAATTCAAACTTTTTCTACGGTTCAACCTTTTAGGTTCCCTCTCGGTTACATTCGTTTACAACGGTTTATTCGGAAGTCAAAAAGCCAAACTGAAAAGCCAAATCTAAAACTTTAAAATCCAAAATTTTTAATCTAAAATCTAAAACAAATGTGCAACGTAAGTCTGAAACACAAAACCTAAAACTCAAAATACACACATATACGTACACTCAGACACACGCACAGCAACATGTAATTGACCGATGACAAACTTGATGTAATAAAGCTCTCGGTCAACGTCATAGGTGCATGTCCATTGGTCTACGTCATGCTTGCCTCACAGATTATGCAAATTGCAGCTTAATTTTGACCTCCTCTCTCGAATTGTGAAAAAAAATTTGAAAAAGGTTGGCCCGTTCAAAGGTTATTGAGGGAACAGAGACAGACTGCCAAGACGAATTGGTGACGACCTGGCGATACATAATAATTTTTGTGATAATACATTATAAAAAATTTCAATGTGAAATACTTTTAGTTTGTATTGATTTCAATTCAAGTTCTGTAAACATACACGACATGCAATATTTCTGATTATATAGGTACATGTTATTATTTGTATAACGCCTTTATGTAAACTCCTTTGTTCAAATAGGGGAAATATGTATAAGTTGTATATTTTATAGTATATTCCTAGGCAGGATTATAAATTTTGTTAAAACTATATGACAGACAGTGCATTTTGTATTGAACACTTTGTACCTAATAAATATTAGCGTTTGCATTGTTTTAAGTAATTATAAGTGCGTTCATGGATTTATTAAATAGAAAGCTGCTTACGTTCATTAGGTCTTATCAGGTTCAATCTGTATAATATTGTTTGACCATCCACCACAAATATTCCGAGTAAAGTACATTTAACATTACGTACTTGTATAAGTACATTACATAGTCTACTAATAATTTATTCGTAAATAAAGTTTGTTTTGTAGTACCAATAATGATGAGATATTCAAATGTATTGATAAATGCCATGTCCGTGTTACAAATTCGTCCTTTCTTTGACCTGCACTATAGTATAAGTATTATCCTAATAGTGAACATCTACAATCTACAATGACCTATTTGTGTGCCACAATCAAACCAAAATACTATACATACTACATACTTATAAACCATTATCTATTTTCACTAATGCGTCGTGGAGTACGTATTCTTCTGTTTCATGTGTTGAGGAATTCCCTGATAATGTCCTTTTCCTCATAAATTCACGACGTAATTAACAAGTTGATTCCCCAATTATATTTATCATACAGTACGCAGTATGTACTTTCTTATACAAATACAGTACACTTTGGCATCTACTACCTAAATAATATAATAATCGTATTAGCGTACTAATGAAAGTTATCATTTCTTAGACTCCGAGATCTCAGACATCGTCACTAGTAATGTCTATTTAAACCTTATTTTTCTAGTTTCGTTCTTTTATTTCTATTTAGTAAACAGTATTCGGCATTATTGGTAACAACTACATACTCCATACAATTACTGCTCACTCGTTGACACGTGAGTTTTACATATAATAACACAATTACCAGGTGCAACTAAAAATTGGAGTACAGATATTTTCTTAAAATTATACATACAGTTATACCTAATTATACAATTATACATCTGTACTAATCTGTAATCCGTAGTCACTTATCTGTAAGATTATTTATATTGCATACTTTTATTCTATTTAAGCTTAATCGGCTAATTAATATGTTGCTAGTATAACGAGAGGTATCTATACTAACTATCATTATTAATTTATAACTAAAAATTATTAACATTATTAATGAATTAATGGAATTGGCTGCCAACATCCAGTAAAATAATTACTAATACTGTGCAATGTAATATTATGTAATTTTTAGTCTATACGAAAGAGAAATGGAAACTTACAAACTGACATACTTCAACCCAGGAAGAGGTATTATTTTGGGCGAATCTATTCGATTTTTATTTCATGCTGCAAATGTTCCATTTGAAGATGTGAGACTTGAAGAAGATGAGTGGATGAAAATTAAGAACGGCGAGTTATATAATTTGTACTATGTGTGTCATACCGGTGTTTCTATTTTATAAATCATCTGTATTAGTGTATCATTAATAACAAAACGTCATTTTTATAATATAGCGACCCGATGGGAACTGTTACCGATGTTGGAAGTAGGAGACGTGCAAATTTATGAATCATCTGCTATTGCACGGTTTCTAGCAACCAGATTTGGCATGGCTGGATCAAATGATATTGAAGCAGCACATATAGACGAAATCGTGGATGTTTGCAAAGATATACGATATGGTACGTTTTTTCAAGTTATTTACTACCATTAACTTACTATTATTATTTATACTATATGTAATATAAAACTGTACTAATTAACTACGCAACGTCAAAATCAAGTAGAGGACATTTTAGTTATCAAATTCAGATCAAAATATTCTTCAAGTAGCATAATCAATCATTCCTTTTTGCATTTTCATATAGAGTGGCGAAAATTTATCACTGAAAAAGATGACGAGAAGATCATGCAACTGAAGCAGAATTTGCTTGGAAACGTTTTTCCAAAATATTTACCAAAATTTGAAAACATGTTACAAGAAAAAGAAAGAAAATGGCTTGTTGGGAAAAACTTTTCGTGGGCGGATTTCATTGTGGTAAATTTTCTTGAAAAATGGGAGGAAACTGTTGACTCACAGTTACTTGAAGGGTATCCTGAATTGCTAAAGCTGAGAAAATCAGTTTTTGAAATCCCTGGTATCAAATCCTATCTAGAAAAGAGCAGAAATTAAACAATTGATTATGATGTGAAAGGGTGAACAAGATACCATCATAAATGTCAATATTTTTGACATATTAGTAATTTGTACTGGTAAATACAAATAGTAAGGTAGTTACAGTCACATAGCATGCCTCAATACTTTTGATCGTGATGTACAAACAATAATATATTTATTCCGTCGAAGTGCTAAAAGCTATTGGAGGGAAATAAACAATGTTAATTTTTAAAATATATAATTGAACAGAAAAATTGTTATAAAATTACTGGAATTGAAAATTAATTATGTCAATATAAATATAAATAATGTAATTGCCTGAGATTTTCGTAATATTTTTTTGGTTCTTGTCTAAATAAATAAATTGTGTCATTAATTACATTTCTAACTGACAACTATAATGAGAAAATAAATAGGCACCAGGCACCCCATGTAGCTATCTGGGTATCTCAACATGTGGTACGACTAATTACATCTAATTTCATTTGTTGCAAGTTGTGTTACTTGCAACATTATATTTTTCATGCCATAATTTAACACTCTACTTTAACAGTACCAAAAAGTAGGGAAGCAAGACATTATTGTAAGTATTTGTATTTATTGCAATTTCCACATATTATACACATATGAATACATGCATACAAGTACCTATTATAATATTCCGAAAAGTGTATATAATCGTATAGCAGCTACAAACTAAACACTTTAGGTATTTACAATTATTTTCATGCATTAAAACCTCATTATTCATTCAAAAGCTACATCGTTCTGTTATAAATGTAATTGCGATAGAAGCTTCCAAAATTGACTTTTCTAGTCAAAACTCCAGCAAGTAAAATAGCTGCCAGTCTAAAACATAATATATCAATAAGTAGAACACTTACGCGTGTCAATATTATTTTGTGGGTATGCATATGCACGTACAGTAAAATAGTATTATTCATCTTAGGTCTTTTTTGCGAAAGTATGAAGTAATTGTTTGGTACATAATATTTTTTCCTGTACATATCAGCCAAAGGTAGGTGGTGAAAGTATTGATTGTCTTGTCAACAAAAAATAATAACTCAAGTTAACATGAAGTTATTAATTTTTATTGCTATGTTAATTTTTACAACAGAACAATGTGACACTAAACAGTAAGTACACTTTTAAATTTAAAACATACCAATCTTCTAATACATTATTAAGTTTTAGACATTTCTTCTTCTACAGATAATAAGTATGTATTTATGTTGTCCCAGATTTTAAAGCGGATTAGATCGCATGTAATTTATGCAATGTAACTTGTAAATATAATAATGGTGAAATAGAAATGCTGAAAATTAATTTTGGATAAAATTAAATACCTTCTTGTGACACACGTCAAAGAAAACTCTAATCATTTAATATGAAAATTTAATGAATGATTTAATCTTAAATTGTACTAATTTATTCAGCATTGTAGGAGGAACAAAGACTGTTATTAGGAACAAGGATACAGCTTTCCATGCAAAGTTCCACCAAAATGTAGATAGCGGGGAATGTTTCATTATATCAATGAACTGGGTAAGAAAATATGAAGGATTTAAAGACGAGAGTCAGGAAGCTGTACACATCACAAAGAAGGCTGCCCTCCAACCATTAGGGGACTCTATGCTTTCTCCTCGGAATAATTCTAATATTGTGGAAATATATGGTCGGGAGGAGGAGAATGTTCGGTTGCATGTAGATCTATACTGCAAAACTTTAGAAGATGTTCGGCCAACTACATTTGGTTCCATTAATTTGTCAGATAACCTTGAAATTCGGAAAATTGTCGACCATGGAGATCAAGAAAACCGAATAGACGTTGTATTTATGGTAGGTTGTAATGTAAATTTTGGGATTATAATTTTCTTACATGTTTTTAGAAATAGATACTCAATTTATATGAATGAATTGGTAAATAGTTATAAAATGAAATATATTGACAGGGAGATGGGTACACTCAAGAAGAAAGAGATTTATTTTATGAAGATATGGAAAGACTGGTCTTCGAAATGTTTTCGGGTGTAAGTAAAAGCATAATACTATAATTGTAATACAATATAGCAAATGTAATAAAAAACAAATAATATTTTCTTTTACTTTGGAAATATCTAGGTCACATTCAGGTCATACCTTCCACTGTTTAATATTTGGGCAATATTTGTGCCCAGTGTCGAATCAGGGATTGGTTACGATGGGGCAAAAGACACTGCATTTCGTCTCTACCGCGAAAAGGGGCAACTTAGAGGCATTTTCCCTGGAAATGCATCATACGCACGCACAGTGTGCCAAATGACTGGAACCAGCGGATGTGATTATCCAACACTAATTGCAAACGACAATTATTACGGGTAGGAAGTTCTGCAACACTTCACAGTTTATTGTAGGATGAGGTTATACTTTATTAAGTTATTTGTATAGTGCATGTAATACAGTACAGTGATATTTCCACTAGCGATTACGTCTGTTAAATATTATTGTGCCACCAGTATTCTACCCAGTAATTTAAAGAATTATTTTTTCTGTTCTTTCAGTGGACTTGGTGGGGAATTTGTTATCAGGTACATTATTTAGTTGACTATTTGACAATAAAATAAACATAAAGTATGCACCTGCCAAATTTGTTAGACAAGAAATGTACACCCAAAATAAATTTAAATATATTTTCTAGCACAAGAAGTAAAAGAACTGGTACTATGGTACTTCGTCATGAGATGGGGCACAATTTTGTCAACGTAGGAGAGGTGAGCACAATAATATAGACAAAAATAGAAAATCTAAATATTTCATTCACGTACGTTTATATGGGTTATTTTTTGTTGTGCTAAAATAAATGGTAGCTATTAGTATAGGTCATAAGACTTAAAATATGGTTATTTATTTTTAGGAATATGACAATGGTTATTCTTACGACGGAGTCAATGCGGCTGACAATTTAGAAAATCTGGGTTGGGCTCATTGGCTTAGCGGATCCAAAAGAGAAGAAAAAGCAATTTATAGGTTACTTGAACATCCATGGTATGATTTGAGTAAGGGTGAAAAGGCATTCACTTTTGTGTCGGATGGTCACTATAGGTAACAAATGTGAAACTTTTGGAAGAACTATTTATCATTTATCATTAGTGTAAAGTGTCAAATTATAAAACGATCAAATAAACACCTAAAGTAGTTTGTGTTCTATTTTTACTCTATTTATATAGCCGCTGGTATGTGAAAGTTTCTGTGTCTGCAGCCGGCGAGTCTGATTCGTTGGAATTTATTTTGTAAGTGAAAGGTCCGGAAAATTATATCCTAAGCTATTAAAAATATACAATGATTGTTTCACAGTAATATGAGGGAAATTACTTCAAACTCATATATAGTTGTTATTAATTACAAAATTATCATCACTGATTTTGAATTAGAAATATTTTTATTTTCTTAATACTTACTATTCTTTTCTTATCATGGACATTGTATAATTTAAAGAAAATAATTAAATTTTAGAGACAAAAAAAGTCTGCCTTGGAGCAGTAGAGGCTTTGACGATAGAGAATTTTATAGTTGGAGCGGCGCTACAGGATTTTCTCAAGGTTGGCACAAATTTTCTGTGCGTTCAAAAACAATCTCAAAAAATCCGGATATCCCAAGAATGATCTGTTCTATTAGTATTCACGAATATGGTTCAGAGGACGAATTCAAGATCTCAAATGATTATATATCAGCATACCCTACGTGGGATATTAAGCAAAGGTTTGTCAACCAAGTTATTAAATATTCCCTATATGAGTAATAGATCAAATTAAGTAAATAATCTACACTTCAGAATCAGATTTTATTTCTTCGACAACCACCAATAAAGCTAAAAAATATTTATATACGAAAATGGAATCTAAGGATTATAATTCTTAACCTGTAATACTCAATTCCATAGAAAAACATACCGACCCACTAATGAAGGCTGCCTAATGCGGAATATGTCACACACCTCGTTATGCAACGTCTGCAAAGAAGGAATGTGGTATGAATTCTTCAGCACAATTTCTTTAATCGACAATGTTGTTGTCTCAAAAGGAGAATTGAGTTCTTACTCTGAAGTTACTGTAAATACCCTCAAATTGGCTCATTTCCGGGAACCTGGGAACGAAATTATTGGAGAAGAATTAAAAATTCGTTGGTTCAAAGACGGTGTAGAACAGGAGCAACTAGAGGACTCATTTACAATTAGTGCAGAGGCTGGAGATTGGACGGTGAAGGCCCTTTTCATCACACCAGAAGTTAGATACGATCCGAAAGACCTTTTAAAAGATTCTGTATCTTTCTCTATTTGAATATCGTATTTAATGAATAAATGTACATACAATATTACTACTTATTTGTACTTCAATAATTTATAATTACAAGAGTTTTTAATATCAGTCCACTTGATTTGTTTGAATTTTTCAAACTTTGTAATTAATTTGTGAATGAATCTTTGAAAATCTTTGAATTTAGACTTTAATGAAATACTTATACATATACTGTCCTTGCCTTGCTTATTGCTATATTGTTATATTTGTCGGTACAAATTAACTTTGTTATTAGAATTTAGAAGAAAAGGAAAAGACAATTTAGACTTTAATGAATTACTTATACATATACTGAGATAAGGGATACTCAATAAAATATATTTTTGTCATAAAGGCATTACCCAAACGAATAAATAACTTTGTTGTTAATATAATGTCTTCCTCGAGCTTCTCAAATAATATAATTTCAAACATTACCCAAGTATTATTTTTTAAACGCAAATGCAAATGTTAATTAAATATGATAGAACAGTAGCAATACACAAATAGGAATATATTTATACATGTCAGACTTCATCAAACGTGTTAAATGAAGAATTTATTCATTATTTTGAATCTCCACTTTTACAAATCATTTACTTAACTTTACAAGTTGTAAAAAAGGTAGAGATAACAATAAATAAGTTTATATTAATATCAGGGTACACCTTAAATAATTAGGTACCCCGTATTTATAATTTTTAAATAATTATAGCAACGTCGTTGTAGTTTGCAGTGCAGTATTGGTGTTGGTCGCAGAGAATATAAAATACAAACATTTCCCAGCTGCGTAAGTTGGTTGGGCTCTATAAAGAAATAGTTGTGGAAGCTGTGCTGTATGGAAAATAAATTCCGTAGTGCGGTGATGGTTTTCTCTCCCAAATATTCTCAAGTCTTACGGAGGTGTTTGAGCAAAAATTCGTCCGTTAGGCCAGGATGTTGTACTGTCGTGCAGGCTGCCGTAGAATGGCGCGAACAGAAGAAAAGGAAGACTTTGCATTTAGTACAATATCCTTGCTGGATTTCAGAGACCAAGCATTTCCTATGACCCTTTTTGAATGAGTTTACGTTTTCTTGTTCACATTCATCAGATTCACATTGTACTTTCCCTACTACACTGAAATTGTCGTAGTTGCAGGGCAGTTGTGTTGTGAGAATAAGAGGGAAGATACGTGAAAAACAGCATAAGAACAGTAGAAAGTGAAAAGAATGTGAGACGAGAGTACAGAACGAACGATTACATTACACAAGAAGTAGGACTAAAAAGCAAACTACAAGCACAGCAATAGTGCAGTAGTGATGAATGTATTTCCACTTTTAGTAGGTTACCTTACTAAACTACATAAATTATTATTTATTGCATAATATTATATTAAAACACTTAATGTATGTTTGCATTTTGTTAATAACATCTTATTTCTAAATTGAATATTATTGGTGAATAAGTACTATAATATTAAAGATAAATATTCCTTACTTAATTATGTGCTAATGTAATTTTAATAGCAAACGTAAGCTTGTTGTTTCATTTATACATACCTACATTCACTCAAACTACAAATAGTGACAATCCAGCTTAATAAAAAAATGTAATACTAACTTTAATGACCAAGCTTTATGTCATTTTTTATGCCGTAAGCGTATTATTTTATTAACTTAACAGCGATTGGAGATTAAAAATTGAGAAAAATGGGCGTCTATCGAAAGATCCTGTAAGTACATGATATTGGCTTTAGAATGCTAGTTATGTAATCTTAATATGTATGTAAATGCATTCTATATTTTATACTTAAGATAGGCTCTCGCTGATGGTTACGGACTCAAAAGCTGGGAATTGTAAATTTTATAAATAGGGCGGGGTGAATTATCGTAGCAGAGGTGCAAACATTAGAAAAATAATTTGATATATTATTTCAACTCAAACCTATGCAAAAGCCCTTTAATAAATAATTATTGTAAAGTGTCCCCATATACAAAAATTGTTTATAACTCAAAACTGGTAACGAAAGTTCGTTGAATTTTATAGTTTTAGTTACATATTATGTGTTAATTTGACATGATATACAATTGATATAACACGCATACCACCTTGTCAACCTTAAAGTGTTGTAAATTGGTAGTAAGCCTGCCTAAATTCTAGATTTTGTTTATGTAAATCAAATCTAAAAATCATTGTGATGTATACAAGAAATTAATTTACCTTCAAAAAGTTTCGTATTATTGATACCCTAAATATATGTAGGTTTAAGAGGTAGAACCTAAAGTAATTACATTATTTATGAAGAACTGGTTTCGAAATCGATAGTTAAAGGCTAAATTGTTCACTTTGAATTGCCGAACAACTAACGCAATACTACGTATTAGTAATATTGGGCAACGCTATTAAATATTTTAAAACATCGTCGTTTATTGTCCGGCTGCGGCACTCAAATACCCATTTAATTTCCTAAATACATTTATTTATTAAAGCATTGAATTGAAGTTGCATACCTAAATCATAAAATCATACTCACATGCTTACCACATCTAAACTCAGTTTACTAATACTTACATTTAGTGTAAATTAGGCAGATTTGTATGTGGTAGAGGCCCTCGTTGAATATATTTACTAAAACAATAACATACCGTATGACTGCATCTGGAGTATTAGCCAAAATATGACTTTAAGAAAATGTATAGTTTCCACGGTTCCCTATGCTCTAATTTTAGTCCTAGTTGATAGAAAATAAAATATTCACCTATACTTTATTATGCTGAATCATATGCAATAATAAAGTAGTCTGTACCTAACCTACATTCGACGGGAACCGTTATACTGTTTTTCTATATTCCACAAGTGAGATTGCTCACAGTATGTAAAGGAAGTCTGATGTTCAAAATTCTTTGTAAATTTAATTCTTTAAAAATCACGACTAAGTAATTGAAATACTATATTAGTAGAAATATAGGTATAAAATTTTGATCGTTAATTATCCACATATTTTCATTTTATACTCAAGGAAATAGTAGATCTACTATACCAATACATGTAGGAAATTATTTATAGAGGCTCTTAATATGAAAAGGTCTACAGTGTATGTACTCTACAAAATGGAAATGAAAATGCGGAACCCGTCTGAAAATTAATATTTATTTATATCGGTATTAATTCACAGTGTCCGAGTTTCCTTGGATTTGGAAGAATACATTCAAATCCTGGGCAACATACAAAATAATCAGAACTCGGGTGACACATGTCTCCTTCACCAAAGCAGAGCGAGTCTTCCTCTTCATTAGAGTCATAATCACTGTCAGCAGAGGTACTTCGGGCTTGGTGTATGTTTCTACTTCTAGGCGCCAGAAATGCATGCCAACGTTTTTGTTTTCTTGCAAGGGCCATTCTTTTTTCTCTTGCAGTTGATTCGGACAAAATCGTAGACATTTCTCCCTTAGCTTTTGAATCGACATATTTAGCCCGATCTTCTGAAACGCAAATAAATATATTAAAATAATAAAGTAGTGTAGTGCATCGAATATGTGCTTATACGCATTTTGTCTCACTATATCTCGTAAACTAGAGCAACTATGAATCATTCTACAATTTTTCGTCAGGAATTTCTGTACAAAATGCCTTAACCTCTAGTTTTGAAAATAGTTTTGGACCAAATGCTAATAAAAAAAATGGAAATTTATTAAGTTCTTAAAGCAATGGGGTTAAACGAATGTTGACCTACCGTACCACAAAACGATACTAAGAGCTTGAACAAGTAGGGCTTATTGGCTGAGAACTTCATGTAATTTCACCTTAGAGCATTCAAAGATTTTTCCAGAATAATCGGAGAAAATTCTGGATTCTGAATAATTTCTCAGAATCCAGAATTTCTTATCTGAACAATAAATTATGAACACAGAAAACAACGAATCAAAACTGACGAGACGTACTGCGACTCGGTGACCGTGATAATAAGATAGAGGGCTAGGCCTACGACATTATATGATATTGTCACCAAAATATTGTCCACCTGAAATTTAATTGTACGATAATGACGTTATTACAGTATTAAATTAAATGCTTACCTGAATGGGATAATTGTATGCATAATACAGCTAGTAAAACAGTAATTAGTAGCATTGTAATGAATCTAAACTATAGCTTCTCCTTGGCTTTAAAAAAGTTCTTCTGTGCAATATGAAAGATAAAATAGAACTAATATTAACTGGACGCACCATAATTAATTCAACAATTTTAGTTGTTCATTCACTAAACTTGTTGCTTTTTATGTATAATTATATTTTGTAACACTGAAATTTAATGATGTACTAATTTTCCTTTTCTATTCCAATTCAATAACTATAGTAAGGTTCTTAAGCAATACTACCTATGCAAAAATACTAGATGGTCGTGTCGTAAGAGAAGGTATTTAGTATTGGTTTATTATTGTTCCTTAGTATTATCTATTACTATTTATATTTTGATTGGCTTTAATATTTGCCCCATGATGTATTATAATATGCATTAATTCTTTCAATGCCGTACTTGATAAAACAACTATTCTTCAACAACCAATGCAATGGGGCGATACTCTATACTTAATACCAAAATACTAGAATAATATCCCTATGCAAATTATACAAATTTATAGATGTAACAAAATAACAAGTGTCAGCGTGCATTGGAAATATCATAATTGCGTGCTTATCGAATGATTTTAGGGGAGTTGTTCTTCAGTGCAAAAAAATAACCTAAAATTTCCTCTGACCTCATACTCTGACATTGCATATTCATGGTCAAACTTTATGGAAACACATAAATATTTACCACAGCATTGATAGTAGTAAATAGTAGATAGCAAAAAGACATATATATGCATAGAAATAGATATGTTTCTGTTTATAATGTGTTACTTTTTGAGAGAACATTATTACTTTGGTAGACTTTGCTACAATAACAACAAAAAATAAAAATAAAAGATTTTTAAGTGAACAAGCTTTCTATTCCTCATTTATAACAGTTCAGTATTAAATTATTATACAATTTAGCCTTTTCATTTCTTATATCCCAAAGCTGAATCACCATAACAATCATTTTAAGAATATGCACAGATACTTTATTCGATTATTGTAAAAACGAAAAGTATCTCCATAAGGAATTGATATTTGGTGATGGTAATGAGGCCTAAAGGCCTCAATAAATGGAATAAATAAAAGCATGGCTACAGACCAAATGATTAGTTCCTTGGGCCTTTACTTCAAATTAAGCAAAGTTTTTGCATATGGAAATATGGAATATAACCCCCATTTGCCTAATAAGGAGTTCTCGTTAAAACATTTGACATCAAAGTTTCAAATATTTAAAAAATGGACAGGAACATTTATTCTGTTCGCAACTACTGTGTATTTCATAATGCTTTTATTAATCCAAATATTTTCAAAGGAACCGCCTTTTAAAATAACAGAAATATTCCTTTTTTTGTTTTATTTGGCTGCTGTATTTGTTTCCTTCGTACTCAATATGATTCAAAATTTTCAAACACATATTTGGATCGAAGTCGGAAATGCAACGTTGAAAATGCACAGGATCTACAAAGGTCATAAAATTATGTTACTATTATTTTATTTTTTCACAATTATTCTATTTAAAACTTATTTGTATATTATGTGTAGTTTACATTACAAAATGCATTTCGGATGGAATAATATGGAATGGATACAATTATTGGGATTTTGGTCGGCAGCGCCCGCACCCTGGGTTGCTGGCGCCCGCCCACACGAAATGGGTCACGAGCGCCCGCTTGCCGCCCGTGGGTCGGGACCGCCCTCAACGCCCTGGGTCGGCAGCGCCCGTAGCGCCCGTGGGTCGCCGGCGCCCTCAACGCCTTGGGTCGGCAGCGCCCGTAGCGCCTGTAGGTCGCCGGCGCCCTCAGCGCTCTGGGTCGGCAGCGCCCGTAATCGGGCTTTGACATTCTACACCGCTACATCGCGGACGCCCCCATTTGGAGAATAGCCCCTTTTTTGAAAAATAACAATGAGATTTGATTGTTTTTAATTAGGTTAGGTAAAATTAAAAAAACGACGAATTCTTTCAAAATACAAATTGGCGGAGTGGTGGTTTTCGTGGTGTGTAATGTCATATCCTATTTGAGACCGCCTTTTGGTGCGACATTATACACTCCGCCGATTTGTATTTTCAAGGAATTAGTTGTTTTTTGAATTTTACCTAACCTAACCTAATTAAAAACAATCAAATCTCATTGTTTATTTTCAAAAAAGGGGCTATTCTCCAAATGTCCGCGATATCTCGGTGCAGAATGTCAAATCCCGATTACGGGCGCTACGGGCGCTGTCGACCCAGGGCGTTGAGGGCGCCGGCGACTCAGGGCGACGAGGGCGGTCCCGACCCACGGCGGGCGCTCGTGACCCATTACGTGTGGGCGGGCGCCAGCGACCCAGGGCGCGGGCGCTGCCGACCAAAACCCCAATTATTGTTTGTAATTCATAACCGCATGTATATTGGATTACAATTAAAGATAATGGGATATATTGTTTGCAGCAAATTACAGATACACAGGAAAAACAACGAAACACGTGGACGTAATTGGTATATTTTTGCTTTCACTAATTCCAAATGCATTCGCGACGACATTCATTATATCGATTTTTACCGTGTTATTCGATATCCATATGTTCTACCCATTACTGAATTATTTAGTACCATCTGTAACTTCTCATGTAATAACGAAATTTACAACGTTTATTGTTCTCGTATTTCTCTGCTGTGAAATATGGATGCCTTGCATATTGGCAATTTATATAACTATTCTGAATCAATATATAACAATAATTTGGCTGAAATCAATTACAAAATTACCTTCTGCAAGAAAATTTAAGCAAGCTGTTAATTATACACTTGCTGTGAACTCATTTTTCAAAAAAGCGGAAGCCTTATTTGTGAATTTGCAATTAATTAACAGTTCATTTAACACTATGCTATATTCAGCTGCGCCTGTTGGTTTATCTGTAGTTGTTACTCTCAATTTGCTTTGTAATTACGCCACTGTACGGCTAGTGAACTTGTTGGCTTTCCCTATAAATATGTTTATGCCCCTTATGGCTATGTTTTCTGTGATTATGGAACTAATTCTTGTACCTCAAGGTGCCAGAATATATACGGAGTCCATGAAATATAAAAACTTTTGGTGCAGTTTAGAAAGTCAAAAAATACGAATGCACGTTAGAGCTTTAAGACCTCTCAGAGTAGCAGTGGGTCCATTTTTCTTCTATGAAAGATCCACCGCTATGAGCTTAGTGGCATATGTGATGTATAATACTGTCACATTATTACTCTCTTTACGTCCCATTAAACATGTCTCATTTAAATAAATAATAATCGTTTACCAATCAGTAAAAATATTTGGTTACCAGTTAATCAGCAAATATATATATTCCAAATCCCCGGAAACAATTTTCGGGGATTTGGACACACTAATATAGGATAGTTAATTAGCATTAGTACTGGGATGTTAATTTTTTGCTAAATATTTCACAATTTTAGCCTATTTATAACTGAAAAATAATTAGAGATAAAAATCTAACAACTGCTGACTCCACATTGAGTCTACTACTGGCCTCTCTTTACTTTCTCAACTATAGTACTTAAATATTTTAAATAATCCTTCACTGAACATGACTTTTAAAATTCGGCTCTACTTTTATATGCTGAGACAGATGTTGTTCAATCCATATCCAGGTTTAACAATATAGTGTGTGTGGATACTTTATACTATTAAAGCACAATCAATGCAGATATGTAGTTGTATAAGGAGTTTCTATATATACGGTGTAATAAAGTATGAATAAATGGCTGAAAAAATTGCAATTAAATAGAGCGTACTATTATTTATTTCATTAAAGAAATTTGGAACCGCAATACGTTTACTTTTTGGAAACAATACAAATTTAGAAATGAAGTTGAAAGAAATAAAGTTTAGAAAAAATAATGTTATTGTTAGGTAGTAATAATATAATACAAGGATTAATTGAATTTTCCAGGTGGTGAATAATATTTGAAATATGTAGATCATAACAATGCTGGTCTACATATAGGTATCTTCTTCATCACTGTCCCAATTCCCATAGCCGTACTCCAGCAGTTCTAAAATAAATATTGTTAAATAAATAACTGCATGTTTTTATTAAATTATATCTAATGAAAATAAGTTTACCTTTGTAATATCCATCCTTTTGAAATATTTTGTCCCTAAAGGTGTTGTCGTATGCTTCGTCGTCTGTCAGCTTGCCACCACACTCTTGAGGGAGATATTCAGCTGGCAAAATAGCATGCAGCTTGTCAAATTCCTTTCCGAAGAATTGTATCTGGAATACCAAGTTCAAGTTGAAGTTATATTTGAATTTTGGTTATCAACGTTAATATTTGTTTTATTTTTTGTTTATTATATATACATATAATTTACCCTTTCCCTAATTTTGTCACTCATGAATGGTCTCAACAGTGCCATCAACTTCTCTATAATTGGAGGTTCATTCACAACTAAAATTTGCTTGAGCCTTAATGGGAAGCTTCCCTGTGTAATAAAAAATAGACAAAGTATAATTATAAATAGGATTATTACACAGTAACTATGTAAAATACTAATTTTTTCAAACTACCTTCAACACTTGAAGAAGTGATCTCATTCTTCCCGGAGTAAACTCTTTCATTAAGGAAAAGTTCAGGCCTCCGTCATTAGAAAGGAGAATTGCACCGTTTATTTGAGTTTCCTCAGAAAATAGGAGTAATTCCTCAATGACCAAAGCTAAACCGGCTATCATGTGATCCAAATTGAATTTCTCCAAGTTCCACTTAGCTACAATTACAAACAAATTGCTTGTGCAAACTTACTTATTACCTACTAAATGATATTGACCTGACCAAACTGTTACGGAAAACGTACTTATGTTCCATACAATAATAGCTCTGCCATCCGAAGCATTGTGCTTTAATTTCATGACAGCATTAGTCTTCAAAACGTATCCTACTTGTTCATTTGAAGGATGAATTATTTTAAATATCTTCGGATTTTTCTTTCTTAGAGTGTAATATTTCCGTACCTAGACAAAATAAAATTTATTTACGATTGTTATTTTTATTCATTTTTAATATTCTACAGAGTACAGATGGAATGAATGTAAATGGTATTAAAGCGTTTCCTAGAACGGAGGGATAATTAAGAAAGCATTATAATATAATTACAGATATTTACTAATAACCCACACATTCACGGGCACTGACAGAGTTGTATTTTTTCCCTCGAACAAAACGAATCAGAAACTTTTCATCGTGGATGGGCAATCTTAAGTCTTCGTCATCTACAAAATATAAAAATGCAAAATACAGGATTAAATGAAATAAGTTTATTTATATTGTTGTTGTTGATTTTTGCGAAATCATTGCATAGCCATTTAAACTATATCTATAAAGTAATACTTTATCAGGATGTACCTGCCCATACAAATTTATTTCTTGTAATAATAAATGTATGCACATTGTATTGCATACATTTTTTGTTTTATTTGCACTACTTTCTTACGTAACACAGCTTAATTGTCTCCTTTCATGAAATTCGAAATTTTAATCTGGAAACGCAGTACAAGTCCACGTCCAGATAATTGATTATTTTAATTCATAAATATATATTTTGTCATGCTACTGGATAATTCTAGCCCTGTTGCAATTCTTGCAATTAATTTCTAACTAAAAATATTTCAATAATAAGAAAATTTTTATTACAAAAGAATAAAGTTAATTATTAAGTAAAGTGTATATTATATTATTTTCAATTCAACGCAATGGTCTGAATGTAATCCTCTAAATAGTTCTTACCAGTTAAAAGATTTCTCAGTTCCCGAAGACATTTTACTGCTTTTTCTCGTTCTTCGGTCATTTTTCAGTGAAATTATATTGTGCGTCCGTTATCTGAAATGTGAAATTGTTAATTTAATTTATATGCTTTTTTGGAATGAGACGAAGACGCTTCAGTAATAAGTTGCAACCTCGTTGTAAAGCACTCACATGAGATTTGACAAGAAAATGAAGATTCCCCGCAATGAGTCTACATTTACGGCATGCGGAATTATACATTACTAGAATCTTGACATTGGCCTACGCATTTTGCATTTTTTTAATTTATAAATTATTTGAAGGTCATCTTACATGACAGTTTACTTGTGAAGATGTAGCTAACTAAGTACATACTTATGTAATCTGCTAACAATAAGTGAACAAGATACACCGAAAATGCAAGAATTAAAAAAGTGGTCTTGTAAGAAATGACGTCAGAAAAGTCGTTCAGCGAAATCGAAAGTTGCTGTACGGCTTTTTATGCATAACTTTTACTTAGCTTAAGCTATTTTAATCTATTGTAGTTATGTATAACTACATGTACATGTAGAAACACGCCTCGCAATTGCGTCAACATACATTTTTATACAAACTTACATAGATTAAATGGACAAAAGTCTTGTGATGAGTGTTCCGCACTTAGAGCAGTCTTGTACATAATAGCCACAACAACACGTCTATCTACTAGTATACTTACTTACTTACGAAATATATAGGTAAATATAGAAGTGCTTTGCTAGGTTAGACATTCTGGTTGGGAAAATGGGAACCGGATGGTCAATGTCGAAGGATTAACGGTATGATAATAAATACTAATGTACACTACGCTGCTTGGAGTTGGTCTAATGCACAACAAATATATTACACATTGTTAAGATAAGTAAGTTGCGCGCATATTCAACAATATTGTTGATTAAGTAGTTGACAAGATGAGGTAGGAAGATGCTACATCCTCTTTATTCTTCTCATGGACTATAATATAGGTATTGATATATGTCCATTATTATTATTATGCTCCTTAAATCTATACAAAGTGGTAACATTGAGTGTAACTGGCAGTGAAAATTTATTATGCATTTTTGGGATTTAAAAAAATCATTTCATGATATCAACATTTGATCGGAAATGTAAATATTATCGGATGTACGATGTACTGTACTTATAGGGAGTAAGGCGGGTCACCCGATAAATTTTACTAATAACATATTAGGTTACTACATAACTTTTAGCATTTATATTTCCACTTTATAGGGTGTTATTACTTGGTATATTGTATATTTTTGTGTAATAATGCTCAAATAATAAAATCCTTCCTTTATCGTGGTATTCGGAGGTTATGCGCTTATTAGGTTTCATAAATTATATTTATTTTCGTCCCGATAAATGTAGCATTTTATTGAAAACATCCTAAAATAAGCAGTTCACCTCTTATTTGCGCAATTTAGTTATAAGTACAAACGGTTTGGCCCAAGGATAAATTGTAATGTATGGTAACACAAGTTTAATCAATATTTTAAATAGTTAAAGTTTTCTTTCCTTTCGTTTCCTAGTTCTATTGCTGATGCATGTTAAACAAGTATCTGCCCATACAAGGCCAATACCAATACAAGTTTCCTGTAGCACTACAGCATTTCGCTGAGTGTACGAATATCCATTTCAATCGGAAGTAAGGTGTCAATTTTCGTTTTGTATGCAACACGTATTTCACTGAAGACTCGGCTATTGCTACTTAACTGCTAACTGGATTTCACGGACGACTGTCTTTAACTTCGTATGTGCATGCAAGTGTCAAGTGTAGGCAAGAGGCAAGCTATACTTATTTAGGTACCCTATATGTAGATAACACAATGATAGGATATAGTAGTACTATTAACTAAATATTAAAGCCATGATATTTATTTCATACGCTTACTTATGTGTATGAAAAATCTAGCATTCATTTGTGAGCTGCATTTTATGCTTTTGCAAAAAATGAAGTATGCAGGAGACATTTCATAGTTACAATTATATCTTTTCAATATGAGCAGTTTTAAAGTTACGGCGGTTTTACTAAAATCATTGACTTTGTATTATTTGTATCTGAATGGATTTTCTTGGCTGAAAAAAGATTCTCTGCTGGTTCACTACAAGAATATAAGTTGGTAAAATAGCTTGACTCTTCACTATCTGCGCTATGAATTACTGGAATTACATTTGTTGAGATATATTTTCAATTACCTGTATACGTTTAACTATCCACACAAACTAATTAATTAACTAATACAGATAAGTACGGTCTACGATATGATATTGTCCATGATAAACCATGATACGTTTTATACATTTATTTAGGCTTATAAACGACACCAAATTTAGAATTTAGTTACCAATAAATTATTACATTGCAACAAAAATAATTATTTCCCAAAGAAATAGTAGATTTATTTATTTATTTTACTTTTAGGGACGATTTAATTATTTACCATTTACTCATTGTTAAAAATATAATTCATTCCCGTTAATGCCAGATGAATACAAATACGTACAGGGCTTAGAAAGGTGCCCAATTAAAATTTTGATAGATATCGCAGAGCATCATCTATAATATTTAACTTAAAAATTGTAAAATTATTTAATTGTTGCTCAATTATTTATAATAAAATAATGCATAAATGCTGAAGGGTATTTGTAACTCTAAGTGAGATTAGAATGTTCCCGTCAGTTCCACTTCCCCTTTATGGTTGTGTAGAAAGTAGGAGAAATGTAGGGAAAGTAACTGGAAGAATGCGATGAAAAGATTGAGTGGTTGAGGTTCCACTCCTCACGCTTTTATGTACTTATTCTGCCCTTTTACATTACTTATTGCTCTGACTACCATTAGTAAATATATTAAGGATTTGGGAAAGGAATGGAAAGGGTCTCTACGAGATGTGAGATAGTCCGTCACTCAACAGAAGATAAATAGGTCGATCGATAGCGAGAGCTTTGCGCAATATGAAATGCATTCAGCCATCTACACATTAACGCTCTCCACACAAAGCTTACCTATTCCTTCCAAACAGGTAACATTTTTCTTGACTCTTCTTCTCGAGATGTGCGTGCAGACAACAACTGGCTGCTTAATTATGATTCTAATCAAGAAGTGTGAAATCTGTGGCTCTTCTTCGACCTCAAAAGTCATGGTGGCTGAACTCGCTGGGTATATCCACTTCCTACGAAGGTTACTACAAATACATAACAAATACCTACCACAGCCAACAACAACATTTTGCATTCCCCCTCCAATATACAGGCAACACACAACACAATGATATTAATAATGTAATTTATTAAGTATAATGTTGATAATTTAATTCCAAATACTAATATAAGTACAAGTACATACTAAAATTTAAAAAAAAATCCTCGAATCTAATGCCCAAAATATTTGAGGCTGGATACCATACCACCTAAGGTAAAGTAGATACTAGATAAGGTAATTCGCCTACATAAACTCTATTTTAATTGTGCATGTAAAATTCCTATTCCAAATTTCCGACGAAAACCAGAAAATCCGGGAAGCATTGCGAACTACCTTCTTGAGTATCTACTTTACCTTAATACCACCTACAGAAATATATACTTTGTGTAATTTTAGACAAGTCCATTATACTTGTAATCTCACTGCATGCATGAAAGGTTATTTTCTGCTACAGTAACATAATATATTGATAAATTCCACCTTATGTAGAAGGCAAATTAACAAATAAATTAAAAAAAATAAACCATTGCAAAACGGATGTAACAAAGTGGTTGAGCTATAACTGATGCTACCAAAATACCAACTTTATATATAAATTGCATATTCGAGCCCTTGTATAGGTACACTCTCATGAATCTCACAGTGCCCCAGGGCTTGGGGTAATTGAAGATTTGAATTTATGAAATTTAGTAGCTTTCCAACAATGATGCACGTGCCTTGTTATGGTGATATTTAAAAAAATAAAGGGCGTGGTCATAACTCGGCGGAAGTTGGTCGATTTGGTCCTTTAAGAAACCAAACCTGCACCCTTACAAAAATAGTATATGTGTACCACAGCTAAATGGAATCGGTTAGCTGTGTCAAGAGTTATAGACTCCACAGGACAAATACAGACTTTTTTTATCAAGTGGCTTATTAACCACTTAATACATGGTAAACTAAAATGGACTAAAACAATTGTACATTCGACAAACAGCCAATATTTCCGCCGTCAAGCTAAAATTGTACAAATACACATTGCATAGTATATTAAGTTGCATTAGGCTAGTATACTCATTTAATTTTTATTCTATTGCAATAATTTCAACCAAGATATGCGATTTTTAGTACTACATGTATAATACATACACATTTGGATTGAAAAATTCAGTAGTTCAGCTCACGTATTTGATGAATAATAGTGTGCACCTTGTCTGCAAGCATCACCCTGTATAAAAATGAAACAACTCTGAGAATTTGGAAAAAAATGAATGTTTATCTATATCTCTATCAACCTTCTGTGACTATCGAAAAGGTACTGCACTGTATTGAAAGAACAGATCGTTTTTTATAAAGAGCACAATACACAAGGGTGCATTAATATGTACTTAGCGTTGTTAGGTATACACAAGCAATATAAAGAAATACAAAGACAAGAAAAGCTTTTCTCTTGCTTTCTCGTTCAAGCAAAAGCGTAGCGGACATAATATCTCTCAAGCAATATTATTTTCTGGCAGGAAAAGGAACAAGTCAATTCCTCTATTCGTCTTAATTAAGAAAGATAAACAATGCAGAGTCACATCTTTGGGTATTCTACTTAGCTCATTTATTCATTCTTGTCTGCACCTTCTCACACTTAATTGTACTTTACTGAAAACCGTATTTTAATACAGCAGGCGAAATATTTTCAATTCACCGAAATATAAAATTAATTTTAATTAATTTAACCTGCAAATGATGGCAAACTGTAACATTATGACACATTATGCTTTAAATTAATTTTAACGGCGAGTTATATCTTCCGTTTTGTAAACCATATTGCAGGTTTACAATAAGTATACCTATAGATCTCTTCCCTAGTGAAGTGCAAAGTGCAAGTCGAGTGAGTATCCAGTTGAAGTGTAATTCTTCATTTCAATTACAATTATGAATTAGTAGTTGCATTTATTAATCTAGTATATATTTCACTGGAACCACTCAAATAATATTATCCCGAATATAAGTCGACTGACATCTACTACAGGAATAAATAACACAAAATTTATTCCATGTTTCATTCCATGAAAATGTTAAAACAACATGAGATGAAATTTATGAGAGTCCTTAGCAAGTCATTACGTCTTCTAAGTAAAGTATTGGCAAACAAAGTCTGTGTAAATAACCTGAGTACATACATAGGTAACCTACGTACATTATACATAATATGAATACACAACATCAACAATGATGCCTTAGGCCATCAATTAACAAAATTAAACAGTTTTTCCAACGTGAATTATTTTTCGCTTAAGGGAAGAGGAATGGCCGGTCTCTGTTTAGATTCCAAGTTCTTTGGAGCATGCATTAGATTTTATTTACCTTTGCATTGCATTCGAGGATTCTTCTCATCTCATCAGAATCAGAAGGAATGAAATGAGTTCCATATGGTTCCTAAATAAGGCTCCTGGAATCCAACTTCATGTCATATCATATCAGTTCATTCTCAACTTTGGTTCTATCTGTATCTGTATACCTATGGGAAGGGAATACTTACATCTAACATAGATTCAGACATAATATTACATACATAGATAGAAAACGGGAGTTTCAGAAAATAAACCAGAAGCAGAATCGGCAGAGAGAGACTTTCTACAATACAGTACACCAACCTGTTCCTTCCTTCTGCTTTCTCCATAATACTGTACTGTACTATCCACTATCCTACTGGAAGAGCATTTCTGACTTTCACTTCGCTCACTCACTCGACTTTCACTCTTGCTTCACGAAACACATTCCTCCCAAACTCCCAACCAAACTACTTCCAATACATTATTCCATTATACTGGTAAATACAGCTCACTCGACTCACTTTACAGTATTCCTCCACATTCTATTCTATACATGCACACACTACACACAGACAGAACATAACAGAAAGTAGTCTCTTCAGATATCTCAGTTCGCTTGACATCTCTATCACAAAATGCAATTACTTATCGATTAAAGTCCCAAGTGCCCCGAAAAAAGCAAGAGCGTAGGCAAGACACCCATCAACATATTTCAATACAATACACTACACTACACTACAGTACAAGCCAAGCTGCCTACGTAGAAACTTATTTACTTACGTCATGCTAAGTAGAATATAATTTTATTACATGCAGTTGCTGGACAATTTGCATTTCGACTCCTGTGACGCAGTTACAATATATTCTACAGTTTTACATCTTATTTACTGATTTGTACACGAACTTTAATGAAATAAACATATTTCAAAATAATTCTCGTGTGTAGACAGTGGAAGTTCCCAACAAAAACAAAATAAAGGTAGGTATTTCGTATTTATAAAACTTTTAATGCCTAATTAGTAAAAAAGTTAAAACTCTTTTGTAGAAAGTACAAATAATTTGGGCTGGCTCAACCAGTCGGCTTTTATTCCTTTGAGTGGGTAAATATTTGCGAAGGAGATAAATAGAAAGCCAAGCCAAGCCAGAGAGAGGTCAATAGTAAAAAGATAGCCAAAAAGTTTAAATGAACATCTGGAAGAGATGACATTTTTTATTGAGGACCAGACCAGTGTACTCGTCGTTAAAGCATGAAGGAAAAACTGTTATCTACTCGACGCGTGTAAATGATAACATTTGAGAAAGGCAAATACGTTTACAAAGGCAGTTTATTTAATAACTTTTAAGGAAAATCATAAAGGGATATTTTAGGAAAGACAAAAGTTTGCAGCTTTGTTCGATAATATGTAAGTAGGTACGATCATACGATGTACGATGATACGAAAAACTTTATTGAGAAAATAGCGTTTGATAATATTGGCATGCAGGGCAGAATACGGGCTTACCTTCTGCCTACGCTTTTTTATTTTCCACCGCTTAAGTTGGGCAACGTTCCCAACTTTTTGTTACGTAACGTAATTTTTGCAACGTAATTGCTTAATCCGTTTCTTTATAACTTGTAGTTTTTGTTCTACTTCGGTATAACTATGTAGGCATGTCCTACTATATGCCTATTACTTGATAGTAATATATACTTATAGAGGGCTAAGATATACAAATAGCTATAGTTCGTTTGTTGGGAAATATTTATTGCAATATTGATGAGTGCAGAAAGTATTCATTCAAAAAAATATGAGAAATCAATTTTACTGTTCCCTGTGCATTGTTATAAAATAATATTTCAAGGAGTAACCTTCTTCAGGAACTGGCTTTGAAATAAATTATAATGAGTTTGCTTTCATTTTTCATTACTCTGTTATATTACATATACTTAAATACTTCTGAATAATTTGTGTTTTTGTTTAGGATTAAGGGGCTACCGTAACTTTTACTACTTATGGTTCTTGATTGCATCTCTGTTAATTTTCTTTCTTTCCCCCATTACTTTTTATAATGTTGTCATAAACTATTCCTAACTAGAGATGGGATTGAAACTGCTGTTTGGCTTGTTTTTTAAAAAAAAAACATTTCAAAAATTTGCCCCAGTCATGGTGAATCCTATAAAGTTTAGACAAAATTTTGTCTCAAATCTCAATCTGAATATAGGGAATTCTTGCAATCGAGATTACAAGCTTTGATCCCATCTCTATGCTAACTTTCATAATGTAAAAATATTTCTAAACCATATGCCTACCTACTTTAGTACCTAACTATATGTAATACTGAATATTGAATAAGATTACATGATAAGGAACATTTTTCTTATTTGTAATTTTAATTTACATTACATGATACGGTATAAAAGCAGGCATAAAAGATAAAACGAGCTAGATAAGCAGCCAACTTCTGCAAATCAAAGTTTTCAATGTTGGGAATTGGGAAAGTAGTGGACTG
>JAQFYC010002543.1:0-25022 GCA_034694165.1 Tomocerus mixtus | reverse complement strand
AAAAACTTCGTCCGAAAAATAAATACATCGTTTCGGCTCGTATCTATCGAAACCGATTCGAAATTATGATCACTAGTGACCGTAGTAAGTATACTATATGTATTTTAAAATGTAAAATGAAATACTTTTCGTAAAAAATGCTTTGGAACAAATAAATAAATTTCATTTAGGATATATAGAAGGTACATACAAAGTACACATCTAGATAGACATCGAAAAGTTATACACGCTTACTTATACCAAGTACATAGTAATAAAGGCGAATTCAACCCTTTATGTTATTTACTTTAATTTAAAATGCCCATGAAATCGATTTTATGTGTCAATCAAATCTTAGAATACGTATTGTATATACAAATTGTACATATTTACCTGTCTTTCTCCCTGAACTTGTGTTCGGCGCATTTTTCGGTGTTGCTGAATAATTTATCAACCCTGTTAGTGTTATAATAAAGTTGTAAGGGTTGAATTGAACTGCAGGTTCACATATTCTCCACTATACATCCGGCGTATGTTAGAAGTATATTAGATATAAAATACATTGAGTACACAACTATTATTGTAGCAAGGTTTATGTTGTGGCTATATTATAATATCACGTTGTTATACCTAAATACAGATACAAACGAATGATGGTTAGAAAGTTAGCATATTAAATTAGCTACTTGGTAAATATTTTCCTAAATTACTTAGTACAAATACTATGTACAAAAGTTGAGCTTCGTATTGCTATCGTTTGTTAAAGAAATTATTGAATATTATGGACGTAACACGTATTGTGGGATTTTGCTGTAGTCCTACATATACAGAGTAAAGTGAGTTTCTTCTGTAGTTAACACACTTACAACTTACAGAAGCTTGTGTTGGTGTCAATGGCTGCTAACCTATAGATTTATAGATATTTTGATCAATAGTGACATTTAGTAGGCACATAAAGTATGTAATAACTTATTTGCTTTGCACTGACTAAGATACTTATTCGTAAGAATATTGGAATGAGACTACACCTGCACTATTGTTAACTTAACTCTAACCTCATTTATTTTTCCTTTTCAGTCCAGTCTCCTTTTATTGTAGGTTTAGTATGTAATAAAATAGATTTTGCATACCTAATGTCCTCCGTTTGGCTGGGAATGACGTTAAAAGTTCTTTAGCTGATTTAGCTCTAATATAAGTCTTTATTATGTGCCACACACATTCATATAGGGACCTAAACAATGATTGTTTTATTGACTTTCTTTGTACGAAGTAACTTGAATGTTGAAGGTTATTAGTAGAAAGAAAGCAAATAGAAAGAATAAGACTACAACTATACTAATACGCTATAGTACACGTATTTTTGCTATTTCTGCTACTGTGTGTAATAATGTGCAAGTAATAAGGAAAGAAATAGCCCACCGCAAAAGCCCACCTTTCCATACGGGTAACATAAACACAAACAGAGAGTGGCTATGGAAACTTCATGGTGGGAGATTTATAGCATTCCCTACGCCCTACGTGCAATGCATGGATTAAACATTTACTTTTACTATGTAATGTAAGTACAGTACGTTTACGACCATCTCAAAAAGGCAGATAGTGCATTTTAATGTGCATTTTTACAGGTCTATAGCTACTTACAAAAGTGTTACACTGTAATACGGTATGCTGCCTTGTAAATGATTATTTTAAAAGACTTTCTCCAGTTCTGTGCTATTTCAGCTTCCATCATTCTGTATGGAACTTTCTCTTACTTTCCCCCTCAATAACTCTTAAACCACTAAAATGCTAAAAGTGTTAGGGCATACAATACTGGAAAGCCATATACCTTCTACGTTAACTAAACTTTTCTGGCTGCCTGTATGCAAAATTAGTGTAAATAAATTTATCTTGTAAAGTGCACTTGGGTGGAGGGAGTAAATCAGTAAATTCATGAGTTTAATAATATTTTTTACAATAATGTTCATAAGTACTTAATATACAATTGTTCAACAGTTATAATTTACATTTACATTTACAATTACGATAGCACAGCAGTTATGACTAGACTATTGATATGGGTAAACCAAAAAGCGCATTATGTTTGTACAAACATTTAAATGGATGCACATTCGTTGTCTTAATATTCGATAGTAGCTTTAGCATATTATATTATAATCTAGTTAGGTAATCTAGAATTTATGATATACCTACAGGTTTAGCTTAACAATAATAATACTTCAAATGCTTCAAAATACTCAAGTCATCCTATTTATAATACTTTTTAAAATACTTATTACGTCACTAGAAACCAAATAGTTAGCTAGCTACAAATGCAAAATTGGAAAACATTGTCAACTAACTATGAATATTCTATTCCAGTAACAGTATTTGTTCGATTTCCCGAAATGTGCCACACCATTTTGAATCTTCTAAAACTAGAGTATTTTGTATTGCGATCTACCTTACATAATATTGGCTTCTAATAATTATAAGCTTAATCTAAATCTCAGTCCTATTAAGTATAGTTGCTATTTTAACTATTTAAAGTCTAGTATCTATAATGTAGCTTCAGGCAGTTTTATACTTTTAACTCCCAGTATAGTTTGCATTGTAGTAAGTGTAATACTGTCTGTTTAACAATTATAGCTAAATAAATCCACTTAGGTAGTTCAATTTCAATAATAAATGTGTCTATCTAATCTAGACTAGAGGAGAGTACTAGGTAAGGTACGTACTTATCTACTTGCTTATTTCTTACCATTACTTATATTAGCTAGCTACCCTATATTAGCTAATGCGTTACTTATCTACCTGCCGAACCTGCTTTGTATCATTTAGAGTACATTGCTTATCATTTAGGTTAAATCCACAGCACAGCAGTATCCCAAGGAATACGTATTTTGTTATCTAATTTTATTTGCTATTTACCTATTTGTGCTAATCAATTTTGGGTAGATTTTGTATTCTGTAATACTGTAAATGCTCCTTTACAATCCTGGATTGGTTACATTTCTTAACAATTTGTTTGGTACAATGGGCGAAATGTGGCTATTACAACCAGGAGACATCTGTCTCAATGTATAAAGGAGTATTTGTGGCATCTATCTACCTATATCTGCTAAGTACGTATTTTTTGCTAATCAATCGGACACATTTACCTATACTTATTTAATATCTACCTACCTATATACTAACTTAAATGTTAACATTGATTAAGTAATAAAAACATGAGATTGTAATAATGGAGACTGAGATCATGAGTATAATAAATTACCATGAAAGTATTGAATATTTGAATATGTAATATGGGATATTGATTACTTATAATATAATTAATGTAATTTATATCGTCGCTTATCTGTATATATCAAGTCAACAAAGTTGCGATTTTACTGTATACATAAAAATACCAAAATCGCTTGAAACACAATTTTATAACATGTCAAATACATATGCCGGGGCCAAAACTTTTTGAATGTCTTCGTCTTGGCCGACTTAGCATGTAGACATGTGTATATAAAATAGTGTCTTAAGCGATTACCAATGGTTCGCGTCTCTGCTGATAGTGATATACGTGAAGTGATGATATTTTACTTAAGAAATTGTAATAAGTAGGGAAGAATACGAATAATATATTATATGATAATTATATTTTGCTTGTAAGAAGAACATAACGGCAAGCTGAGTTAGCTGAGGCACAAAGTATTTAAAAATGTAACGAAATGGTTGTCGAAGGCCGTTTGGAGTTTGGACAAGAAGCTCAAAATGTTCATGGAAAAAAAGGAATGGAATCTGTTGTGGTTTGATTTGCGGTTGCATAAAAAAGTTATGAGAGCGTTGTATGTACATACGTAGTAGTAAATACATACGTAAGTAAGTAAGATGGATGCGAAGTTGTGGAAGTCGATTCCTCGGAGTGACATGACAGACAGCAAGGGCGATCTGGGCCACGGCCCATAATTAAAAATTTGTGTGTAAACATTAATACGTAGACGTTGTAAGTACCTACTTATAAATGTTATGTTGTCAATGTTATAAGTACATAGTTTAGATGTAGGCTGCTGTGGGCATTTACTGATTTGGTTAATTATTGATGCGCAGAGGTATAATTAAGTGGAAACATTTTAGCCGTTTAGAGATCCGTCTCACTCAGCTACTTCATCATATTTCGGAGGCACTGCATGGAAATGTACACAAATATACAATATTTTAGATTATTGTCCAATTATGCATGTTGAAAATGAAAATAAAGAAAATAAGGCTTAATTTTAGTTTACGAGTTTCGTAGGAGGAGGACCTCGTGGACAATTGTGAGTAATTAGGCGGGGGCGGTGGCTGAGAATATCGTCTAGGCGAGGATGGCGGGTTTTGCCCCGCAGCCGAGTCGGGCTCATCTTCCGCATAATCTGCAGTGCACACCGTTATGGGAATTTCGGATTTTAATTTCGGCTCTTTTCTGTCATCCGTGAAGACTTCCACCTATAAGTGTATTCATGTAGAATATCGTCAGTACTTATGGTGAAAGTTTGCAATGGTGAAAGCATAACGAAAACGCAAGCAAATAAAAACGATTGTATAGAATCGTTTGACAGTGTTGGTGGAAAATGGGTCATATAGGAACGATTTGAAAGGTATATTGCAAAATAAAGGGAAAGTGTACTACACCATGTGCCTACAGAGAGTGCAATATAATAATAGTATGTATGTATTTGGAGAAAGTTGGGGAAAGCTCATTCTAGTATTCCTGTTCTTTATGAAACTTTACGTGTCATTCAAAACGGTGTATCTTAGCCGAATATTGAAATATCCCTTTGGATGGTAACTAAAAAGTTTGACACAGAAATCTACAATCAAATATTTTAACTTTTGTGATAATTATTGCAATTAAAAGTTGTACACATTTAAGAAACATTTCACACTCTTAAAGGCATACTACTTGATGGGAAATGTATTTTTGAAATAATTTCATAATTTATTGTACATAGCCAAACGAACCGAAATTCTAAAAAAGTACTGTAGTTACCTATACTTATAATCAAATGAATTGCATGAGAAATGACTTGCATTTGTCATTATCCAAATGAGAAAAAAATAATTTGCTAAAAGCCCGAAGTGGGTTATCTATACATTCTAGGCACGTAAATACAAGTTGGAATGTTACACTGTAGTCTGTATTCATTAGCAATTAAATACTTATGTAGGCAGGGTAATCATATGAAAGTATGAAAAGAGATAATTAGTTAAATGAGATTAATTAGAGAAAGGACATACGACAATGTAGTATTGGTGCTGAATGATGTATTCGTCTGTTGAGGGGTAGCTGTCTCTGGGAACGGTGAGAGTATTATGCCACTCCAGGTCGGCTTGATCCACTGTCGTGCGAGAGTCCATTATGGTTTTACTACTTTTAACCGTGTTCTCACCTTTAAATGTTGTTTTCTTCATTAATGTCACGAATCTTCGTGATATCTTTTTGTCATGCGGATTGAATAGCTCCAGGTCGAAGGGGAAACTCTCTCCAGCCAAGATTCCCATTTGTGGAACGGTGAGACGAAACTTTAAGCTGCTGCTGGAGGAAAATATTGATTTCTTGATTGGGCCGTCGGTAATGTAAGGCTTATTTGATAATATTTCAGGTATTGACTGCATATTCAAGTGAGTGGTCATGCGAATGTTTCTCTGCGTCGTTTTTATCGGATAGTATTGACTGTTCACGTGGGCTGCAATTCGGTAGTCGACATTTCCTGACGTACCTTTGAAGCTGCCCACAAATGGATTCAGTTTCATAACGGGAATACAGAATGACAATTTGTGATGAGATCTCGGTACTCGAACCACACCAGATCGATCCGCTGCAATAAATGTTCAAAATATACCCACGTCATATACTCCTATATACTAGTACTAATTCTCTTTCCTATTTATTATACATTAAAGGAAAGGAAGGAAATTACATCCTTACATACAATAATCATGGAATAATACAATTATGTAGCAAGTTGTACCAATAAGCACATTTAATTTGTATGTATATAGGAAAACTCGGAAAAAAATATTTTTTTTAAGTAAGTATTTATCTGTAATAAATTATGATTTTGGCTTACCCGTCCCTCCAAAAAAGTTCACAGTTGCCCATTCATAAGGTAAAACATTTTCCGTATTTGTTTTGACTACACTCCCGGAATGGTAGCTTACCGTTGCGATTCCTTCCAAACAAACGTCAACACCTACACACAGCAAAAACATTTCATTTATTCTTAGTAAACAACATTTTTGTAAAAAAAAAAATTTGAACTTTCTGTCTCACCGGCACAGGAGAAGTCCTCTGAATTTTTGAGTATTACATTTCCGCAAATGACGTCACCCGGTTCAAACCACATACGTGAATTTATTCTTTTCAGTTGAATTTCAAAGATTTCAATAGGTAGGTCCTCGGGACGATTATTTAGTCCACTTAACACGGCTCCAATACTGGCCATTCTTACGATTGGTTATTTAATTGAATTACTGAACAAAAAATTCCCCGTCTGATTTGATTAAATTGTTCCCTGTGCCAAAATCTATAAACTAATTTTTAATCCTGGACTGAAATGGAAGACGGGAGAATTGTCTAAATATCTGGTCGTCTCTCTCGTTGATGATCTTGCTAGAAGCCAACTGTCCCGCTCCCGCTTAGAGCCTCTTGATATCGTACACTACTGCAGAAGGAAGCAAGCAAGGGAAAATAGACGAGGCCCAGGCCAGCCAGCCAGTCACTATGTATAATGTACAATGTATCTCCGAATTCGGCTATATCCGAGAAATGTACATACATACCTATGCGGGTATTTTGCTATTGCACCAAAAATCAATAATTTAGTAGGTCACGCATTGCAATTCGTTCTTATACCCCCTTTCGTTGGCTAAGATCGAGGTGTGTATCTAGTAAATGTACTAATATACGTAGTTAGTACATGTTGTAGTATAGTTTGTAGTAGTTATGTTGTAGTTTGTATACTGTCTTTCTCAACTCTGTTCAATCTATAGTATTATAATATAGTATCTCCTTTAGGATAGTCTTCTTGTAGTGTATCGGTTCTTCACTTTAATATCCAGTTTCTAAATATTTCCCAATTGTTAGTCGACTGTGGTCTGCTTTAGGTTTAGGTTAGGTTCCCACATAGTTTAAGTCAAGCCAGTTGAGTTTTGCCGACTGTACCGAGGAATTCGAATAAAATTCCTTATAGGAGGAGAAGGAGGAGTAGGAGGAGGAAGGTAGTACAGTAGTTCTCTCTGCAGTATTATGGATTCATGACTATATGACTTACTTATATTCTTGTTAGGACTCTCATTCCTCCGTTTAGTATATTACTAGCATTTAGCATTGCTTGCAAAAACTTTGCATATTATACAGATATTGAAGATCCCTATAGATATCGTGGAAAGATACCTAAAATACATTAAATAGGCATCTTTTGGTTATAGGTACCATTATTATTACATCATTCGACTTCCACTGTATCCACTTCAGTTATTTTGGGATGACGCAATGCAATGCAATTAAGTTAATGCTCAATTTCTATGCATAGGTGATACACTTTGTACTTTGTACATATTGCATAACCCAGTTTGGTGAGAAAACTAATTGAAATTGAAGAGCCAGAGGCTTCTGTATTTATTAATTCGTTAAGGGAATCGGGATAAACTCATAATTCAGTATCCTATTAAAAAGGTTATACCTAAATAATGCATTAATGTAACATGTAACCCAGCTTGCAATCGTTCAATATCCCTCACTCTCACTGCGGCGTACTGTTATATATTTAATGACAATTAATAGTAGTAGCTCTATAATGTGCATAATATACTAATATGGTCAATGGACATATGAACTACATATAGTCGAGAAATTACTTGTTTTTTGATTGACAGAAATTATATTTGTAATATGAAAAGTTCAGTTCCTGGCTGCTGAACTTGAGCCAACTTTAGAAGAACACAGAGTTCAGACCTTTCCTTTGGATGCCAGGCCTAGAAGAGTTATACTTCCACAAGCCATTGCCGAAAAATTAAGTTTATGATGAGATATATTACATTACTTATTATGTACTAAGTACAATCAATGTGCATTAAGATTCTCTCTAGAAGACCTAATTATTAAAATAATTTTCAAAAAGGTTAGTGATTTTATATACTGTAATAATTAAGGAACATGTAAATACCGAGTTTGAGAAAACTACAACTCTGATTCTGAGTTTTTAAGAAGAGCCTTTGACATTCTAGTGCTTAATTTTTTTGCTTATCCCCATTAAGCTACTAAACATCAGAAAAAACATAATGTCGTTTCAAACCATTTTACTTACTTATTTTAATTTGAATGAAGTATTTTAGTGCTTGGAAGGTTTATGTCTATGTCAATAGGAAAAATATTTTTGTATGCATCTCTAATCTCTACATATGTAGCTTATAGCAGCTTGGGAATTGTAAATTGATTGAAAGAAATAAATGACTAAGATTACAGATGGGATGATGAGAATCTCAATTTCTCAATCATTTCTTTGAGAGATGAGGAAGATGTTCCTGAATTGATTTTGTCTCATCCTGATATTTGTGTAAGTATAGAGTACTAAGCTTTAGGTACATGAAATGTAGTCACTTCGCACGGCAAGCATATATGTGTGATCTCTAACGGCGCAAGAAGGATTTAGGAGTATCTGAGGAAAAGAAGCGAGTTTTGAGTACTAAAATTCAAAGCCGAAAACAACTGAGCCAAGCGCCATTATTTGTGTGCATGAAATTTTTGGACTGAAAAACCGGATTTGCATTTCAGATTTTGTTGCCGCAGATCAGGGGATTTTGGTTTTGAAGACCATCCACTCGTGTTCCATAGTAGCGGATTTTTGACCACTAGGTATGTCATTTTTATTTGTTATTACCGAAGTTGACAATAACTGATTACGTTACGATTTTGAGTTATTGTGTTTGTTAGTGAAGTGTAAAGATTCCAAAATCGCTGCAGTTTAGATAAACATTTAAATCAATTTATAATTATTTTTCTGCTTATTCAAATTATTAGCTTACAATTACGTACGATTAGTACGCAATTATTTTTTAAATAGGTATTCTCTGCGTTAAATACGGAAATTAATCTTCAGATGCAGCTCAGCTGTACAATGCTAATTAGCGATATAACACGATAAAAAATTTATGACAATAATAAAATGAATATTTTGGTTTTTGTCGGTTACACAATTTATTGACACGATATTCCTTTAATGTTTTCAGATTATTCAGATACATTACTATTTACTATGCCTAACAAAAAGAAAAAGTATAATGCGAGATTCCCGCCGGTAACATATTTCAACTTCCAAACCATATTTCAGTTTTAATATAATACTATGCTAATCGTATAATACACAATTGACAATGACGCGTAAAAGATGTAATTAATATATGGAATAATTTTTTGTAGGCCCGAATTAAAAAAATCATGCAATCGGATGACGAAATTGGAAAAGTTGCTCAGGCGGTCCCTGTCATCATCTATATCCTTATCATACAAAAAACAAATTCTAATTATATATTTTTATTTATATACCTATTTAATTTCGTCTAGTCCTTTTAGTCCTAGTTAATACTTATTTTGCAAGTTAATAGGCTATTTAGCGATAATAATGTGTGATTGTGTCAGGAGCTTTTATATATCTTTCAAGTAGTTATAAGTTATAATCTTATTTTTTCTACCATTATGCTGGTATTAGAATGAAGTGTCTGAAGAATAACGAATAATATAATACTAAAAATTTTTAAAACATCGAGAACGGTAGCTTGACAGCTGTAGAAAAGTCAGAATAGAAAAAATAGGCGGCCGATCACGAATGCTCCATTTTTTTTTATTTCTGTTTATATCTGTATATTTTGATTTTCAAGATACCGTAAAATCCAAGTGCAAATATTCAGTCTATGTAATGGGGTTTCAGTTTTTCATGGATATTAATTAGAGGATATTAGACTATTGGTCTGTTGGTATTTGGATTTCCCAACACTATATATAATCGTGGGTGAATATACTTAACTTAATATTTGTATACATATGCGTTTTGAAATATGTAGCTTGTCACGTATTTAACAAGTATTTACAGATTTTTTAGCTTTTCGAACGGGCACCATTGATGTTAAAGACATTTATGTACTTTATTGATTTATAAAAATGGTTAGGCATTCATATCATATTTTTCCTTAATGAAATGTTTACCTCGAGCGCTGGAGCTGTTTGTAGAAAATTTACTAAAGAAAGCAGAGACTGTAACCCAAAGTAGAAACGCCAAAACTCTAACACCTTCTCATTTGTAAGTTAAATTTTTTAAAATTAGTACTTTGGCTGTATTTTAAGAATGAGATAACTGACGATGACGATATACTTATTTAGGAAGCAGTGTATCATGGCGGAAAAGCGTTTTGACTTCCTGAAGGACCTCGTGGCGACGGTACCGGATGTCCAAGGAGACGAAGAAAGTGCAATGGCTGAAACGCCCAGAAGTTCAATGTCAAATACTGCTTTTGTGTTCCCTTCTGCTTCGGCGACTTCGACAAACGCTTCAACATCCTCATCTTCATCAGGAACATCAAGTCCAGCCCAACGAGGTGAATTGTGTAATTCCTGATCATTTACTTATAAGAAGGCCATTTAATATTCTAACAATGCTGAACAAGTGAATAATAATGGTAGAATACAGTGGGAACCGCAACCGCATATAAGGGATTTAAAGGGCAGAAAAATCTGTCTCTTATAAGTGGTTTTCTTTATATCCGTATATGGGAATCCCTTATATAATGTGAATTTTCTTTACACATTAACTGAGATTAGACAAACAGAACAGATAGATATAGATGATGTGTTTATTTAGTCATAAATATTAGTACCTACAATGTGCATTAAATGAAATGTGTGTAAGGTTGAAAATATTATGTTAGATGATAATGAGTACTAAGAAAAAGTTCAAATATTGAAAAATGAGTTGAATCAATGCCAAGTCGAACTACTGTTAACGAACTCAGGCTGAAATATCCTGCAATTTCTCATTGTATTTGTTTAGCTACTTTTATTGTTTGAACCCAAGAACATATTTCCATTTATTAAGAAACTCATTAATCAAACAAATTATTGTGAGATGGTATTAAAACTGTAGATATGACTAACTTAAATTTTTAAGCATTAATTCACCAGTGAAGATAAAAATAGCTAAAGAATTAGTGTTATTAGTCAGAAATTCCCTTATATACCGAACTCTGGACCAAAAATGCTCAAATATCTTTCCAATATAGGGGGTTTTCCCTTATAGCTAGTGGGTTTCCCTTATATCGTATCCGATTCAGCACTGTTGAGCTAGGCTTTTTTACATGTAAACCAACCAGGGCCAATTAATCTGTCTCTTATAGGGGGTTTCCCATATAAGCGGATCCCTTATGTCTGGTTTCCACTGTAATAAGTGTTTTGGCTAATTTAAATGACGTCTTAGAATGCTTACACTACACAAAATAATTAAAGTGCAAATCGACGGAAATACTTTCCAAAGGGTGTTTGGTGTTCCATTTGAATATTCAGACAGCCCTCCCTCTTCTTCTCTTAACGTAGAATTTGCTAGATAACCACATTTGAAACTAGAGATTGATATTTCCGTACTTATTTTCTGCTTTTCTCTACTGTCTATTAAAGTTTTAGCTGGAATTTGACTCTTATTATCTGTAGATTCTGAAACCAAAGTTAATATTCACTTGTATCGCATATTACCTTAAGACTTTAATTTCTCACTCAACTCTGTGTTGCAATTCATATTCAGAAAATATAAGTACTCCTCAAGAAAAGTCTGCCTCTTCTGCTGGTGGTGGTTATGGTTCATTTTACGACCAAAGGCCTTCCGTAGTTGGGATAGCTGGTGGTGGTGCACATCAGTCGTTGCCTATGACTATGCCTATGCCGAACTTATCGAAACGTCGTATCTCTAACGCAACTGTGTCCTCCCCTTATGGATTACATCCAGGTGCCTCGACCTCTGAGCTTCAGCCTGCAGGAGTTTCTGGAAGTTATCAGCACCAAGTGCAAGAGTCCGTCATTGTGACCCATCCGAATTATTCAGAGCAACACAATTCTATTTTAAATCCAGTCGGAGTCAATAGTAATCCATACATTCCCAATATATCTGTTCCTCCTCATCAGACTAATTTAAATATGGGCAGTCAATACGAATATGTTCCAAATATAAATCCAGATAATGGGATTAATATGAATGCTTCTAGCGCTATGAATTCTCCGATATCCTTATCAATGCGTAACACTGGTAATAACGGAGGAAATAACGGTTCTCATCCTCATCCTCCCGCTGGGGTAATTGTCTATGACAATAAAAATATTTCTCATTATCAACCTCATTACCCATCTACTAATTATGATGAGTAATCAAATCACCGTATCTCGCTTAAGAAACTTACTTACCTCCTATATTTAATTATAAAAATTAAGTTGCTAGTTACAGTGTTGAAAAAGTAGTTGGTTTGAGATAAATATGAGTTTTAAAACTAGTGTGTAATTTTGTTACCTATATTTTACTATAAAAGCTATTTGAACACTAAACTTCATGTTTCATTAGTAAATTAGAGATTCATGTGTGTTACAATATTGTTATTGTTTAATGATTGTTAAATGTTGTCTATATGTTAAAGTTAACAAAAATACTTAATTAAAACTATACTATTTTATACAAACTAGAACTAACCTCTTGAAACTTCAGAGTTATAAACAAATATTGTATACAACGTCGTTGTAAAACTTTCCATGTACCTACCTACCTACTAAATGTTATAAAATCAAAGGCCGTGTCACGTCACGTCATGTAAAGTGTAAGTGCAAATCTAAATCTTTAAAGTTCTGTTTGTTAGTTAGTGTGGCGTGTATGGATAATGTTATTTGTGTATAGATGAATTGATGAATATTTGCTGTTTGCTATGTGAATGTGCGATTCGTACGTATAATTTTGTATCTAATTTTTGTTCATTAAATCTGTTAGAATTTTACAAACTTTATCGACAAGGTTTTTGAGAAAAAATCGTTTTATAAATAGATGAAAAAATATTTCGATGTGGCTGAATGAGAGCAATAAAACAACCATCCAAATTATAATGATGACAAATACCGATAATAAAACCAGTAAATATAATATGTACACTATTGTTTATTTTATTTACAGAATTATAAGGCATTTCATAATACAATTATTCTGATTCGCTTGTATAAATCTTTTGCGAATGAATCACCGCTTATCCGCATTGCATAATAAACACACACAAACGTAGCAGTGTAATGTAGTAAAACGTAAATACAGTACAGAGAATATCCTTGAACGGAATCCAATACACCGCGATTTTCAAGTTGTGTGCGCTAAGTGAGATATTTCGTGTCGGTGTTATTTATCTTGAACAATTTTTAAGTGAAAAGTTTCGTTTTTCCAAATAAACTGTTGCAGATTACGTAGTGAACTTTGACATAACTGTTTACATAATATTGAACGTTTAGTGAAAACTGAGTGTAATTTATAATCATGTCTGGTGTACTTTTCGAAGATATTTTTGATGTGAAAGATATCGACCCGGAAGGGAAAAAGTTCGATCGAGGTAAGCAACACTATTTAATTATTAGTAATTTTGTGATAATTATAGAAAATACATAGGTAGGTAGGTGATAATTATAGAAAATACATAGGTAGGTAGGTGTTAAGCTGTAAAGTGTGTTTGTATAGGAAGCCACAAAATTGCATTCTGGTCACTAGCGTTTATAAACTATTTAGGTAATCGCAACGCAACATTAAAATTAAACACGACTTGACTTATACATTGTACATAATATGAGTGTTAGTTACATAAATATGATATTCAATATTTTCTAACTATTTAGTGTCCGATGCTGTTGAACTAAGTTTGAGCTATTTGTCATTTGTAATTGTACATTTGACATTGCATATTGCATTCGTTATCCTGCTGTACTGGGAGAGAAAAATTAATTGATATGTAATAAACCATGACACAACGGATGTAACCAAGTGGTTGGGCTAAGTAGTCACAGCCACTAAACCAGTTTTGTTAAGGGGGACTCAATAGGTAGTAAGCATGGATAGGAGAACGGGTCACATCGGATACAAATTCTATTCTAGTGCGGTTTTACGTTTACGTACCGATTTTGGTATTTGGAATTGAAAAATGTACCCATCCCTGCCCGGTTTCAGTTTTTACGCGTGACAAAAGTTGGTTACTTGGCCACCAGAAATCACTGATTTTTCTTAACATTACAAATAAATATGGAAGGGATTAATTAGTTTAAGTCTAGACTAGATACATACATAGTATAGATAGTAGATAGATATACAAAATCCAACTGCACATACTAGTGTGCAGTACATATTTATATATCTCATTATAATAATATATGCATGGAAGTCCAAATTCCCTACTCGCTCACTAACATGCATCACCGGTTTTGTTCTTCAATTACCGGTTCCTATAATATAAGGTTTCGGTGTAAGAATTGGCGATTTGGTTCCTATATAGGTCCCTGGATGCCCTTCTCTGGAAACCAGACCTAAATGTAGCATACAATGTATTATGATTTCTGATTTAAAGGATACTTGAGATGAGATTATCTTTGTACACATACTCACATACGTATGTATACTATATACTTGTGTGTGTGCGGTCCATCTCTAAGATAAATATGTACGCTGTACGTCCGTGCGATAGATTGCTTGTTGTGAATGAATCAGTAATGCGTATTATGTAAATCTGTTACTTTCAAACTACATGACACTGGCACACATTATATATTCTTTCTTAAAAGATAATGCATTTAGAATTACCATAAATCTGATCCAGATTCAGGTACACCTACTAAATTACTTTTGGAGTGATGTGCATTGTACCCTACCTAAGTACGCATAGAGTTACAGATATTTACTGAGAGCAGTAAAGAGTAAAGTATCATTAAATAAAAAGATGAAGATAATGTGCGCAATGACTGCAATGAATATTTGTAACTACATTTTATGATTAGTTCCAATCACACAATACACAAATTCTGCAAAAAGTTGTGCACACCAAACCAAAATTGGTAATTTTAAGTAGTAAATACTGATAGTGTGTTTAACTTATAATCTTCCTGTGCATTTCTTGTTTCACTATCATACCATACTGCAACATAAACTGCCTGATGAAAAATAAGAAGAGAAAGGCAAACTGTCAATCAAAGCCGAGCTGTTTCAATTTTCTCATCGCGAGTTTCTAGTTGTAAAACAACAATAAGATTAGATTAGCTCAGCATTTCTTGGCATCCAGCATTGATTTTTCAATTTGAACAGACTATACTTATACTCTATTTACTTTATGTGATGTTCATGTTGGCCTGCTACCTTACTATTACTAACTTAACTTTGTATTCTGCACTGCATCTGTTTTCAAATTACATTATAATGTACGTACTGCGTTTAAGGTGCAGATTGCAAAACTGCAATGCGCACTATAATTTACTATAAGCAATTCACTTTACTTACCGTACGTGTATCATACCTATACTAACTAAATGGGTACCTACTAAAAGTACATAAAAGTGCAGTCGTGTATAATCGAATACTACTTGTACAAGTAAGTATACCCAAAAGTCAAATGATCTAACTTGATAACTTTCTCTTAATTTCCCTATGAATACCGAATGAATAAACTGCAAAATGGATTTTACTAAAAAGAACCCTCTCAAACAAGTGGAGTTGTGGGATTACATATTTTGCGTATAAGTAATTTTTAATAAGAACAACGGAACTACATATAGACTTATGTTAGTAGCTTGGATTCGTTACTAGCGCATAGCAGCGGTAGCACATACAAGACATACATTCATTCTTTTAACTACATTACATAATATTGGAATACGTTATACATAATACATATTATTATTATGCATTGTCTTTTCTTTGTCTATAACTTTACCGTGTCTAAATAAGTATATTGTGTTGACTTAGTTGACTACCACTACCACTGTGTCCTCTGCCTGTTAAATACATAAACATTATGCATTTAGTGTAAATAGCAAATGCATAATGAAAATAAAATTAGGATGATGCATTTTTGTGGTCATATTTTGTGGCATGTATACCCATTATGTGTGTTTGTTCAATTTCTCAAGAAATTGTGATCGTTTTAGTAATTAAGCTTGGCCTAGCCTAGCAATAGCAATTATAAGATTATAAGAAGTTGCTGACGGCCAATTTAGAAAAGTCAAAGTTCAGAACTTCGTTGCTAAGTCCTCAAAAACGTAATTTATATTCGGCTTGAAGTACAGACATACCGTGGTTGAGCATGGTGGAGCTATCAGCTATCTGTATATGTCGATTCGGCGAGTTTGTGTGTAGTTAAGTTAACATTATTGAAACTTTACAACAGTTTTGGGCCAGAATCATGAATGGAAAGTTTATGTATACACTATATATACACGGAGGAGAATACGCGACGATTGCATCTTTGATCCTTCTGACATTTTTAGTTATGTCATGTCACCTAGTCACATTGTCAACATTGCTACTGAAAAGTTTAAGTAATAGTAAATAATACACATGATATTTCTACTTGCTATATTTCTAGTCATCTCGCAAGTCAAATTGTTAGAAAACTATTTATAGGGTTACCAATGTAAGTATGTAGTATATATTTGTGCAAGTGTCTCGTATTCGTCACAATTACAATACAATGAGGTACCCTAGAGGAAATACTTTTTAAACAACATTTTGCAAGCCATGCAAGCGGAAGAATAATGTTAGTGTGTATAGTAAGTAAAAGTTGTACATTATATTGTTGCAAATGGACTCAATTTTTATAAATTGTGTTTGCGAACTTTACTCAAACGTTATAGGACATTTCGACAGTTGTGTGTCTGTGTCCCGTACCTTACCTAACTAGGTAGTCTAGGGCCTGCCTATTACTACGATAACATTTTTGCAGTCATCTTCTACTACTTACTATAATAAAATATAATGTATTGCACGCAACGCTACTGTTTGTACTCTGTGCCTTCAAAAATACAGATCGAAGCTAAAACGAAATGTGGCTTCTATCTATTGTCAAGCTAAATATATTAGTTTATTACTAAACTAAATATATCTACCTATATGTATTATAGTACTACTGTAATTTACTCAAGATACGCGATGCGTGAAAGAAAACGGATGCAAGTGATGTGACGAGTGGGCAATTCAATGTAATGCCGAAATGAAGATTTAAAAATGCTAATGTGTAATGTATGAGAATTTTTGTCCTTTCGAATGGCTGCTTCCGAGAGGAAATTCGGCTACCCTGTTTTGGGTTATTGCACATTTCAGCCAAAATAAGTAGTAGCTAATTGGTGTAATTTTCTTCACCATGCCTCTCATGATTCGTTAACAAAATTTAAGAGTAAGAAGTAGAAACAGAGGTTCTTTCTAAGTATTGCAATTGCTGTGACATGCCACATACAAGCTAAACCTAAGGATAATACGTATTGTAAATAATTAAATTCGTATTTTATTTTATGCTTCATGAGTTAAAAATTGAAGACTTATCATAACGAGTTGCACTAGGTAAAGTTGAACCAAAACCAAGAGTAATCCAAACGGAAATTGCGTCGCAGTTTAGAGCAGTAAAAGTCGAAGTCTACGTAGTGGTAGGCAGAAGTCGCAGAAGCATCAGCAGCATCTTTCTCATCTTTCTTCCTCCCATCCATCCTTTACAAAATGAAATGGCACACCAGGGAAAGCAAGGCAATGGTAGGATTGTAACTGTGAGAAACCAACCTGATCTAAATATGCAAGCATTGAATATACTGGGAACTTTGGGAACATGTCGGTCAGAATCAGCAGAATGCTGTTGTAAACCTTTAATGAAAAACTAACAAGATTTGAGTTCCATTTTCAAGTGACATTAAAGAATTTGGGTTTAAAAGAGGCAGAAAGGGAAAGGCACAAAGTTGAACAAGGAGTCATATTATGTAATTGTAGGTAAATTAAATATATGTCAACTTGAGCTTGGTAGGTAATGGTGGTATTGGTGAGAGAAAGCATTCAGGGTTCAGGAATCTGCTAGAAATTTGCATACGTGCTATAATTGAATCACCTGTATTGTATTACAGTTTTTGTATACTTATCACATACTTATCGTGTCTTCAGTTACTCAAGTTGAGCATTGTATCAGTACCTACCAATTATTTGTTTACAAAAGTCAAGTCGTTCTATTTCGAGCTTCATAAAACTAGGAAACTTGGAGCTTAACAACTTCAGGTCCGAGGTCCCCAAATGTCTTGCAGTATTTCTGAGTGCGCATCTATTTTAAGGAGGAATTATGATTTGACTTCAAAAAAATAGTTTGGTACGGTAGCTGCAATCTCTCGGTTTATAATTAATGTTGGAAAGTTGAGAAGTTAGCGCTTGTGAAAAATCTTGTAGAGGACTACCACTACCACTGTGTCCTCTGCCTGTTAAATACATAAACATTATGCATTTAGTGTAAATAGCAAATGCATAATGAAAATAAAATTAGGATGATGCATTTTTGTGGTCATATTTTGTGGCATGTATACCCATTATGTGTGTTTGTTCAATTTCTCAAGAAATTGTGATCGTTTTAGTAATTAAGCTTGGCCTAGCCTAGCAATAGCAATTATAAGATTATAAGAAGTTGCTGACGGCCAATTTAGAAAAGTCAAAGTTCAGAACTTCGTTGCTAAGTCCTCAAAAACGTAATTTATATTCGGCTTGAAGTACAGACATACCGTGGTTGAGCATGGTGGAGCTATCAGCTATCTGTATATGTCGATTCGGCGAGTTTGTGTGTAGTTAAGTTAACATTATTGAAACTTTACAACAGTTTTGGGCCAGAATCATGAATGGAAAGTTTATGTATACACTATATATACACGGAGGAGAATACGCGACGATTGCATCTTTGATCCTTCTGACATTTTTAGTTATGTCATGTCACCTAGTCACATTGTCAACATTGCTACTGAAAAGTTTAAGTAATAGTAAATAATACACATGATATTTCTACTTGCTATATTTCTAGTCATCTCGCAAGTCAAATTGTTAGAAAACTATTTATAGGGTTACCAATGTAAGTATGTAGTATATATTTGTGCAAGTGTCTCGTATTCGTCACAATTACAATACAATGAGGTACCCTAGAGGAAATACTTTTTAAACAACATTTTGCAAGCCATGCAAGCGGAAGAATAATGTTAGTGTGTATAGTAAGTAAAAGTTGTACATTATATTGTTGCAAATGGACTCAATTTTTATAAATTGTGTTTGCGAACTTTACTCAAACGTTATAGGACATTTCGACAGTTGTGTGTCTGTGTCCCGTACCTTACCTAACTAGGTAGTCTAGGGCCTGCCTATTACTACGATAACATTTTTGCAGTCATCTTCTACTACTTACTATAATAAAATATAATGTATTGCACGCAACGCTACTGTTTGTACTCTGTGCCTTCAAAAATACAGATCGAAGCTAAAACGAAATGTGGCTTCTATCTATTGTCAAGCTAAATATATTAGTTTATTACTAAACTAAATATATCTACCTATATGTATTATAGTACTACTGTAATTTACTCAAGATACGCGATGCGTGAAAGAAAACGGATGCAAGTGATGTGACGAGTGGGCAATTCAATGTAATGCCGAAATGAAGATTTAAAAATGCTAATGTGTAATGTATGAGAATTTTTGTCCTTTCGAATGGCTGCTTCCGAGAGGAAATTCGGCTACCCTGTTTTGGGTTATTGCACATTTCAGCCAAAATAAGTAGTAGCTAATTGGTGTAATTTTCTTCACCATGCCTCTCATGATTCGTTAACAAAATTTAAGAGTAAGAAGTAGAAACAGAGGTTCTTTCTAAGTATTGCAATTGCTGTGACATGCCACATACAAGCTAAACCTAAGGATAATACGTATTGTAAATAATTAAATTCGTATTTTATTTTATGCTTCATGAGTTAAAAATTGAAGACTTATCATAACGAGTTGCACTAGGTAAAGTTGAACCAAAACCAAGAGTAATCCAAACGGAAATTGCGTCGCAGTTTAGAGCAGTAAAAGTCGAAGTCTACGTAGTGGTAGGCAGAAGTCGCAGAAGCATCAGCAGCATCTTTCTCATCTTTCTTCCTCCCATCCATCCTTTACAAAATGAAATGGCACACCAGGGAAAGCAAGGCAATGGTAGGATTGTAACTGTGAGAAACCAACCTGATCTAAATATGCAAGCATTGAATATACTGGGAACTTTGGGAACATGTCGGTCAGAATCAGCAGAATGCTGTTGTAAACCTTTAATGAAAAACTAACAAGATTTGAGTTCCATTTTCAAGTGACATTAAAGAATTTGGGTTTAAAAGAGGCAGAAAGGGAAAGGCACAAAGTTGAACAAGGAGTCATATTATGTAATTGTAGGTAAATTAAATATATGTCAACTTGAGCTTGGTAGGTAATGGTGGTATTGGTGAGAGAAAGCATTCAGGGTTCAGGAATCTGCTAGAAATTTGCATACGTGCTATAATTGAATCACCTGTATTGTATTACAGTTTTTGTATACTTATCACATACTTATCGTGTCTTCAGTTACTCAAGTTGAGCATTGTATCAGTACCTACCAATTATTTGTTTACAAAAGTCAAGTCGTTCTATTTCGAGCTTCATAAAACTAGGAAACTTGGAGCTTAACAACTTCAGGTCCGAGGTCCCCAAATGTCTTGCAGTATTTCTGAGTGCGCATCTATTTTAAGGAGGAATTATGATTTGACTTCAAAAAAATAGTTTGGTACGGTAGCTGCAATCTCTCGGTTTATAATTAATGTTGGAAAGTTGAGAAGTTAGCGCTTGTGAAAAATCTTGTAGAGGAGTATAGCATAATAAGTAAGTATTAAGGCATTTGCAGGGCAGCAGGCAGTATTCTTAGTCTCAGTTAGGCAAGGAGAAGCGGACGGAGCTCAGAACTCAACAAAATGAAAATCGGTATTTCCAATAATGCGGCAAAGTGAAGGAACGGCAAGCTCGGCCTACCAACTCCGTCCCACCAGAGTTCCTATATTTTGCCGTAGTTTGCTTCACTCTCACTTATGTACTCAGTTCTTTGAGAGTAGTTCAGTCATCGTGTTCGTGTTCTCATCCTCAGAGTCAAGTCAAGTCACATCAGCTCACTTTTATTGTGAGCTAATGTAAAGAGTTCACGGCCAAACTTTCTTCTAGCTGACTTGTGCAAAAACAGTCGTTCCAAGAACTCCAATCTTGGTTCGCGATTTCTACTTCAATTTGCATAAATAAATAACACTTATAAGATGCACATTATAGTAGTAGTATATATGCTCTGGTCTACTAGTATATTATGAATGTTATGTAGTAAGCTAAATAGAGTGAGTCAGTTAGTTTATGGATATATATACTAATATAAATATACTTATCGTACTTACCATACTTTACACAGTGTAAAGTGTAATGCATTTAAATAAATACGTTTACATACAACAATTTACTTACAATTATATATTATATATTGTATCCGGAGAAATTGATCTTACGAGAACTACACTATGTATAATGTACAAAAATGCCTTATATAACCCTACCTGTCTATTAAAGAAACTGAGCAACATGTATTTAACTTCTGAATGTTTACAAGCACTACGTACATTCCATTAGCATACTTATGTTCGCACAAACTCATTTTAGGTTAGTTGGGTGTGTAATTCTGATCTTCAAAGACTCGTTTAATTACGTGTACTTCTGTACAGAGTTAGAGTTAGTAATTATAATTTTTAAAGAGAGACGCAAGTTAGTAAATTATTATGTTAGCTGTAGCTATAGGCTATAGTTACTTGTATTCTCTATATACTATACATTGATATTGATATTGATGTTCTACTAATAATAAGTATAAGTTTTAAAATTTTAATACTTGTGTGTGGAAGCATTAAATGCCCATTGCTCACCTAATATCTGTACTTTTCTTGTATTACATTTTTGCATATTTGTTGTCTGTATATGTAGGTACTATAATTTTATAACTTTTTTTTACTGGACTTCATCTTCATCTTTGTTCTTGGTACATATTACATAAATATCCAACAATATAATAAAATCTATTTGGCAAATATTGGCAAGAAGATTGTATGTGCATGTTATGTTAAATACTGATTGTAATAACAGGAGATATCGCATAATTGCATGCATATAATTTTTAGGTAAAATCAAAATAAATATATAGTACAATACAATTTAATTTTCTACTGTTTATATGTGGATCACTGACGACTACTAGGATCTACCTATAATGTAATACATCTACCAAATACCTAAAATTGTATTTGAATATTTGGCAATTCAATATAATGCATAATAGTTACACATAGATAGGTATGTTGACTCAGACTCAGTTTGTATACAACAGTTTGCATTTTGCATGGAAACCATCAGCAAAGCAAATAATACAAGGTTACGTTTATAGAAGGAAGATTGGACGAAATGAATTAGTTTCTGTTTATATACATACGTTAAGCTTAGATATGAGATGGAGAGTTGTGTGTAGCGTATATAATGTATGATAGTTAGTTGGAATTATATTGTAAATGCATGGCCATGGCCATGGCCACGCTCCCCTCTCCTTTGACATTGCTAATAATTGTATGTAATAATGCATTGCATTCTCTCCTTTTCCCACTGCCATGCTAATACAATTGCTCCTTTAATAATATTTGCCAAGCTTTGTTCACTATGGTAGTGTATCTAGGTATTTCTATACGTCTACATAGTATCTGTAAGTACATTTGCCTACTTTAATACAAAATGGCATAATATCTTACGTCTTACTCACCTACCCACCTATTTACATTGCATTGTGTGGAGCATGCAATACAAACCTTCCTCTCTCATGTATTACACACGTACACGTTTGTAGATATTTAGTATTCACGTACCCACATAGTATTATTATCTAAACTACTTGAGATTTTTTTAATTTTCTTAAAAGTTCCTTTTCTATAATAATATGGTGAGTAGTTAACCATTAAATATACAGAGCTGCTTCGGTAGTATTTGCCAATTTTATGCCATTTAAACCGATTCATATAGTATTTGCCCTTGTTTCGAATGATGTGGAATATAGGTTATAGTTAAGTAATTTGAATGCTTTAAATTGGCAATTAATTTTCCCTTTATATGAAAGAATGATAACTAAGTTATTTAGATGCACCGTATTGTAAGTAAACGCTTATTATCAGTTTGCAATTAGTGCCAAAATGTTTATAAATAAGTCCGTTTCTGGATAAACGAGGAAATATTAAGTAGATACAACATTAACATACAGCTATTTCTTCCATATTGCATAAAATTGGCATACTGCTGTACTAGGTATACTAACAATAGCTAAAACTCGATTTTGCTACAAGAAACGTGTGCTATTGTATATCGTGCAATATCTAGATTGCAAAGCTTTCGTCAGTTACCTTAATTGTACTTTAGTATTCATTCTGTGAGCATACTTATTTACACAAACATGCAAGTAAATGGCATTCTGTATGGTATACAGTTTACACAATAGTATACAGTATACAGTAATAGCAATGCAGCATTGTGTACGTACGAAGTAGAAGCTATGCTATTTTGTGTTAACTACTAACTAGGTGTTCTGTTGTGTAATGCTAAATGCAATGTAATATTTGTAGGTAATGTGAAATGTGTTGTTAATGAGTATATACGTGAATTATACATATCCTCCGAGGTTAGGGTTTGCAATAATAGAATCCAGTCAAGGTTTCTATCAATTTTTTGCCTATTCTCTTGGACGTGGTTGTTTATTTTATTCACACGTTCGTTGTGTTGTATTGAATGTGATGACGAGATCAACTATAACATTTTAAACATCTATAATATAATATCTTTTACCTTAATGATGTAGCTTAGCATTTATGTCATGCACGTGTATATACAAATACAGGTAATCAGCAAGGTTTAGTACTATATAATAAGGGAGAATGTTGTGTATGTATACTATTCAATTTACTAGTACTTGATGTGTCAATAAGCAGATAAATGAATTTATGAAATATAATATTTATGTTTGAAATAACACTACTACTGCTGAAAATAAAGTTTGCGTTTGGCATTTATAAATTCAGATTTGCGAACGTATTTATTATAAGTATGCTAGTATGCAGAAATGTCGTGGCCGGGATGTGCCTACCTGAGTTTGTGTTAGTAATGTTAGTAGGCATTTTCCTTATTGCTACTAAACTACAGATAGAATGTGTTAGAAGGATATTTGATTTCCATTTTGCGGAGAGAATAAGTTGTGGATGTGTAAATGGCATGGAGAGTGGGAGAGCGAGCTAGTGTTTTGTATGGTGTGTAGTGTTTGGTCATGGGGTTTTATGGGCAATTTAGTCTTCGTGCTATTTAGCCTGGAGTGTAAATGGATTGCAAATGGATCTTGGTATGTCATTCATTTCGTCCATCTATCTCCTATTGTATTCCTTATCTGTATAGTATACTATACCTCTCTTCTATATCTACGTGTCTATTAGTAAAGCTCCCTCAAGTATGATAACCTTATTTGATGCCATAGCTTGCCACGAAGACGGAACCTATAGAAGAGTCTCATTCTACTTTCTACTTATAAAGGCAAGGAGATGATGAATACCAAATTCAATTTCAGAAATGCCTAGAAAGAGCAAAGCAAAGCATTCTCTTTGAGAAGATCTGATCTGACTCCTTGTCTTCATTTTCTTCACTTATATTTTATCTTTTATAAAGTAGTATGAGTGGCACTTATAGGCGCTACATTACTTAAGTAAACTCCCAGGCAGAACAGATGTGAAGTCCTTATATAATAAAATATCTATTTATTATGCCGCAGCGTGCTATTCGTGGTGAAGATAGCTTTTTGGCTTTTTAGCCCGCCCGAGTGTGCGAGGCTGGCTTATGTAATCGCAATGTCTGTCCGTGCGTCCGTCCGTGCGTCCG
>JAQFYC010002542.1:0-25032 GCA_034694165.1 Tomocerus mixtus | reverse complement strand
TAATTGGCCATTGAGACAGAAATTGTTTTGACTAGAAGCTTACAAGGGAATTTGAGACGGTCTCGTCCTCGTCCTTTACTCTAATTTCTATCCCATTACATTCTATTTTGTCACATGAGCTGGTATTATTGGTCCATATCATTTTCAACCCATTGCATTGTGCTGTACTTATGTGCTTGCTAGAGCTAGCAAACATAATGTGGATTTACTTCACAGCAACACTCCCTTGCCAAATCAATAGGCATTTTTAATAGTGAGATTAGCCAGCACCGGCCGTTGTTTGGCCTTTGGATTTTGGATCTGTTTACATATTGCTCACGTATGAGTAAAGCTTTATTATTGTCATAAAGATTAGAATCCTACAGATAGTCATCTGAAATTCAATATTATGAATACGCAATATTACATACAGTTGTATTCCATCTGTAGCATTTAGCTAAGCGCTAAATTCAACACGAGGGTTTACACTGAAAAGCCTTCTACGTATATGTACTTGTACTTATTATTAAGTTGGTAAAATATAAAATATTGAATACAGATATAAGCATTTCATTTACATAATGCATAAATGCATGTTTGGTGACAAGATACCTAAAAGCTGTAGCCTGGATGCTATTATTGGTTTATAAGTTCTGGACGCTTACTGTGAACCCAATTTTGTTTTCCAATATGAACCGTTTGCATTGTAAACTGAACACAGCCTTCAAAACTGCCCCAGATTGTTCAAACAAAATTGTTCAATGAATCGTACTGAATATTTAGCTCAACCCTTTCACAAAACCTGGAGGCTGCTTTTAGGTAAATGGTAAAATGCTAAGATCCTATTAGAATTAGGGCTCAATGTGTCCTTTAATAATTCAATATCCCATAGGGCCTTCAAGGGTCAACCCATTTGTCGTTGATTTGTCAGAAAAAGGATGAAGTTTACACTTTCCTAGTTGTTTGCATACTTTATCCCTATTATCCTTTACTAGTAAATTACTGTGACAGATGTAGCTACTCGTACTCTGTATCTTAGTACATGCAGTTAGATTTTAAAAATGAATATTTTAAAAAGGATTTTAGGCAGGTACTCATTTATCTACATTTTCATAACAGGAAATTCGTTTTCTATAATATAGTATCGGGGACATGACAACTTGTCCAGGTTTACTTACACTAGTTGCCTCTAACCTTACGATTACGATAATTCAGAGATGGTCCATATGATACGTCAAATCGTAATATGTATTTGTAACAGTTCATGAACACTATAAATCACCAATAGCTCGCAGTACGTCTATACAGCATGATATATTGAATAGTACGTAGCATGAACAGTGTAAATTAAGTAGATAGGTCGGTCAGAACTACATTCACACATGGGTTTGTACAGTATTTGAATAAAAAAATCTGAATAAAGTGTCTAACAATGTCTGTATCTCCTACGAAGCATAAATATAGCTTGTACTTGTATACACAGTAAAATTTGCAACTAGTCCGACCTTTCGATTTGCCTTGCGATACATTTATGAGGTGATAGATAGTTGAAGATAAGGATGGCTGGGTAGCAAGTTGCAATTCAAGCTCGCTACAACAGTGAGTGAGTGTTTTCGCCATGTCCAAATATTTTTAACATCCAAAACAAGTTTTCCTGGAAAATGTATCAACTTCTGAATTAATTTAAATCGTAATCACGACTTAAGTAGATTATGGTGTTAAAGAGTACAGAAAAACTACACTTACATGGAATACTACCACAAGCTTAAAAATGGGAGCATAAAAAGTTGCAATTAGCCCTACCGCCGTTAAATGCATACTGTTGTATTTAGGTATACAAGGGTGAGTGTTGGAGGTCTACCTGTTAATCAGGTTTTCGATCAAGTTTAGTTATGTTCTGAGCAAATTCTTCCGCACTACTACATACATAACACCACCGAGAAGGTTTAATTAAATATTTTTATCATTTTAGCAGGGATAGCTCCCCGCATGTGAAGCTACATACAAATAGTTTCAACTGACAAAGTACCTATGTAAAGTATGCACATTGCTACAGAAAATTGTAGTAAGTTTAAGTAAGTAAGCTTGGATGTAGCTTTAGTACTATCAAACAAATAATTCTTTTCGAGCAGATTAGATAATCCAATATTGCATAGTGTGTGGGAGAAAAAAGAGCTACTTGTAATGTAAAATGAAGGAGAGAGAAGTGAAGTCAAGTGGCAGCATTGCTTTGGGTAAAGAATGAACTTTTACTATGTGTATGCCTATAGTATAGGTAAGATTTAAGACAGGATAATGCAAGAGGGGAATATTTCACTTGTTAGTTAGTTAGTCTAGAGATTTATTAGATATTTTCAGTCCGACATGACGGGACTGCACTGAAGTTAACTAAACCGAGGAGCAAAAGAGACTTAACTCAACTCTCCTCCTTCCTTCCTTATTTCTTCTACCGTAATACTATGCACCAGCGTGATACAATACTAATACCTAATACCAAAGTCACAGTGTAATACAATAGAGAACAGAATGCATTAATGTACATTACTAACACATTCCTAATGTACTCACTCGACTCACTCCGTCCGTATTATACATAACATTCTACATTGTTGTTTATATCTGAACTTATTGTTAGTCAGGCATTTCCTTCCCTACACTTCATTCCTCCATTTTCCTAAATTTAAACTAAAAACACAAGAAAGTGATCAATGATTTTGTTGAGTTATATATTTAGAGTGGAGTGGCTAAAGACTAGTATAAAAGTGCATTTTTTACATTTACTGTGTAGAGACTAGAGAGTGCTTACTTCCTATCATACAAAATACGACGCGTCGCGCCGCACTCAATTCACAAAGCGAGTGAGTCAAGAACAAAAGCTTTGCCAGCAGCCGAGTCTAGAGACAAGTCAACTAGTGAATATATCTAAAACTGTTTTAGCCTTTGCCTTATCCTTCCTACATCACATCACTTACTTACTCTTCTTACTTATTCCTTCAAAATACTCACTGCTAGGAAATAGTCGTACTTTACTTACTACCAATTCAAAGTATCTAAGGTAACATTCTTCTTCAGATGCGTACAGTTACCTATTAGTGTTCAGTGTCCTCAGAATTTTTATTTGTGACCCTGCTCTGTATAGGCAACCATAGACCTTAGGAGACACAACTCACTTTGTTGTAGTATGACATTGTGCATAGTGCGTGTACTAGTATTACAGCTAAAATTTCAGATCATTTGAATTATTAGAATGCGCATTTTATGGTTATTGTTGAATAGCCGCTAATCTCTACTGTTGCCAAGATGCTACAATTGTCGATCTGGCCAGATTGTATTTTCACTTCCAATCAGACGGATTATTTATTTGTATATTTTTTGAACTGCAAAAGGAACATGCTATCTGAAATGCAGCGGTTTATAGTAAATTGTACATGCACAAGTCAACGACAATAGAATTGTATTTATTATGATTAGTACATGTAATTTTATACGCATTTGAATGTTTTAAGCTTGTAAGAAGGGTAGTAGTCGGCAAAATTAATTTACACACACACCGAACTACCTGTCCAATTACCAATCTACAAATAACCATATAGTGGAAATAATGTGATATGATAGTTATAAACTTGCATAGAGTTATAGATAAGCAATAATAAAGGTTACAGTTTGCAAATAATCAAGTGCATAAAGATGAACCTGAGTGAAAATGCGCGTGGACGGCCATTCAAGAGTTAATCTTCCTATTAGCAGAGAATGAACTACTAACCTAATGACAAATCGGAGTAATTTAATGAATGTAATAGTCCATAAGTATCAACATTAACAATAGCACTTACTTCCACGACTATATAGATTTAAGTAATAGGATTCGTAGGCATTTGAACCGTAATGACTCGAAACGAAGCCAAAGTGGAAGAATTGAAATACTAATACATAGTGGAGTAAAGATATACATAGATATATAGATCCATAAGTATTAATATATGTAATGACATGAGTTAGGCAAGGCATTTATCTTTCACTTTATACAGCATAATGGTAATGGTATGTATAAGTGAACGGAGACCCTCAATAACATAAACTCAATTACATAATGTAGTTTATAGTGAAGGAAACGAGGCAGGTCGGGCACGCCAACCCTCCGTCCGCACTTCAGTGATAATTGCTCTCATTTAATAGCACATAATAGCTACATATGATACACAAACAAAACAAAACAAACCATCAAAAGCTGGTTTTGGTTTACCTACTTATATTCCCTTCAATTTGCCTTCTCTGGTATAAACAGATCTAGAAATAATACTTATTCTCTATTCTGTATCTCTGATATTAAATGTATGTTATGTATCTATACTTATTATGTGCTTAAAATCCTATCTGTTCATAAAGTCATAAACATATCCTTATTTACGTAAACATCTATTATAAACATATCCTATAGGTTATATGCATCTTAGAATTCTGTAGCATAAGCAAGTGCACTATAATAAAATACATTTATCTGCAGCCTACGCTCGATTAACTGTATCACATCACATCAAATGGTTTTATTGCCTCATCTGCTTCTATGACTTCTTCACTCAACTTCGTCTTCACTTCAATTAAAAAGCCATAATTGCAATTCAACCATTCAATCTGTGTGACACGAGACATGTATTTTTCTATCCACACCATAAAAGCTTATCCACCAACAGGAAATTCATGTTGATGACAAAAATGTAATTGATCTTAAAATTTAAGTGAACAATTAAGCTCCTTTAGTAAACTAAAAGTTTTTTTCTTGCTAGTAAGCATAACGGTGTAATATACATACAACGATGCAAATGTAGTTCAATAGAGTCAATACTGTTAAATCACTTAGCTCAGTTAGCTGGTAAAGGAGGGAAATATTATGGCAACAAGTCAAAGTCGTTTCTTGACTACAATCACCAACCGCCCACTCATCAGAGCCTCATAAAATAAACATAATCTTTATTGGATGATCTTGTCTAATATATTTCAGTTAAAAAGACTGCCGACAAGATAGAGAACAAACTACATGTGGTAAAGTTATCAAATACCTACCCTCTAAATTGGTATCCACAATCTATGTTCTCTACCTACACTATCTGTATGTATTTCTTAATTTATTCTGTAGTTATGTTATGCTATGTACTTAAGTGAATAGGAAAATGTAGATAAATATGAATGCTTATGTTTTTAAGTTGTAAGCAGTAAAGATATCTACAATATGTAGTCACCTATTTATAATAATGATATTAAGAAACTAACGCAAGTTTGCTTTTGGTTTCGTTGTAGTATTTTCCACACGATGTGTGTAAAATGTATGATGTGAACCATGCCTCACCCCAATGTAGTGAAAAGGAATCACATAAACTAAACTAATTAAGATCTTACACAAGATCAACTCAGACAAAAATTAATTACAAGCTCTTAATTCTCTAGTTTTAATTACAGACAGTCGGCGAGTTTGGTAACTTGTTCCCTACTGCTAAGTAAGTGCTTACTCAGAAATAACAATATGAATCCAGAAAATCAGGCCTGGAGTTAGGCGTATGTATATAGTAGTGTACGTATATTAAACTAGTAAGTAATTGAACAAATATTAAAAATCTGCTGGAAATTGATGATTGAGTCAACCTCGTAAAGTAATCAGATCGGGGAACCTGGCGAGTGAAAATCTAATCGAATAACAATGAGGAATGTAGACATGTAATTGAAACTAAATAAGAAATAGTCATAACATAACGTACGAACATAAAGTAACACAACTACTAACAGAGCGATAAGTACCCAAACCAAACCTAAAAGCCAGCCACGGAAAAGTGGTAGCTCATAACTAATAAGAATTGTATTGAATTACGTAGATCGCATGTAAAGAAACATTTCCAACTCAAGACGTCTTTCTTATAGATATATACGCACTACGCACACAACATTGTTGTAACATAAACATCCAGAGCCGAGAACATGAAGAGACTCACTCTCTCACTGGTTCTAATCTAAATTATGGCGAGATTATGCTAAACTATGTGTTTACTATTACCTACTATTGCTATCGCACTAAAGCAATCGGAGAGTGAGTGCCTTTTCTCTGTCTAATATATAATATCATACAAGAAATAAAAGTCGGAGAGGTGCACGCGGATTGTGCTGTGATTAAGTTATATACTTTTTTACACATACACACACATGCCTTACTAATACATATACTAGTACACAGTATATACATTCCTATGCTTGTGGTCTGGGTATATAGAAGGGGAAAGTCGTATTGTTGGCATCTCTGTGTGCATGCACTTTTATATTCCCATAAACTCTATCAATGTTGGTTTTAATAGATGTTAAGCGAAGGATATGCCTACTTAGGTTGCAGCAAACGCATCTACTTACACAGTATAGCTACATCATAATCCTATCCTTGCACCTATTTATGTGCTTGTTTAACTGACTTTATGATCTGGCTGATGGCTCCTCATGACGATTCCGTTGATGTTTATGTTGATGTTTATAGCTGCTCTCAACTTGAGCCAATTCTCCTAGTGCCGTCTTACCTACTACTACATACCATTTCTTTTCATTGGAAATGTATTTACTTAATCGCCTTCCTATGCATTATATCTTTAAATCATTTGCATTTTTGTATCCTTATAAGATTAGCAATTCATACATTTAACCACGACTACCGCTCCCTATTAGCTTACTTTGCAACTCACATAACAATTTCCTCACCTTTTTAAATGATGTTTTATGCATTACATTAGCATTTTACGTAGTAGGAGAAAAGCGGACCTCTTATTAAGTTCATATTTCAATCTTCGTTTAATTCTTTCTTTAAGAAATGCACTTATATCGCATATGGTAACCATATAGCTAATCTATTATACCATTATTCTCATTATCACACACAGGCTATTCAATTAAAAAATAATAATACAGGTACTCAAATAATATGTGAGAAAATGAACATTCGTTTTGTTCAGCCTTGGTATTTTAATTTTGACATTTCTGTATTCTGTTCTGAACTGACTGAAATAAACTTTCTTTTCCTTAACTGCTCTATATAGGTATATCTATACATGCCATATTGAAAAGGCTGTCAGGCAGGCTGGCTGTTTTTTATTTTATTGTTAATTACGACTTAAACATGATTGCTGAGCAAGCCGCATTGTTTTTGGCTTTGAATTGGTTTCCTTTGGTTCGCCTTGCCTGTTTCTGTAATGTGAGTTGCCCGTAGTCGTTTTGTCTTGGCTGAATGTGTATATTGTGTATGTATGTGTAGATATATGTTATATTATGTATGTATATATGATGGACCCACCCATCTACTCTCTAGCAGCTTTTAAATTTATAATTTCATTAGCGAACAAGAGTTAGGTGAAGTGAAGTTGTGCTTGCTTATGAAGCAATGTTGTTTTGTGCGATGTTGGTTAACTTTAGCTATGTATGTGTTATGTTATGTTATGTTTGGGCTGTATGTGTATGTAATGTTCTATTATTCTGTGAGGACAAACCCGACTGTGAAAAGCAGGCTGGTTTGGATTGGGCTGCGTTGTCTTTGGAGATAGTTTGCTTTGGCTTTAGTCATGCTTTGCTATATGCTGAAACACATTCAGAGAGAACATAGGTTGCGTGAGCCAGCCGAGCAAGGATTAATTTATGACTCTATTACTGATTAAAATGCCATTGCTGGGTCATTGCGACATGAATATGCGAGAATAAAAAAATGTTGTGGATGCTGTGCATGGCATGATATGACATGCCTTCTATGCCATTTTTACTGACAGTCCCATGTGTGTGCGGAAAAATAACTAGATGAATGAGTCTCACAGAGAAAAATGTTGATGAAAGAAGAGAAAATGCGATGATTGTCGTTAGGAGGAGAGAAATCCTTTAGCTTTGCTTAAATTACTTTGAATTACATTCATTTTAATTGTCTACCTACTTACAGTATTCTTCGCATAGAAATACTGAGATGGATAATGGATACACACAATGCACAATTGATTAATGCCATTCGCTGCAGAATGCAGATTGTAAGTAAACCTATAATACCAACATGGTAAATCCCTATCCTAGATTTGTCACGTGTGCGTTTAAATAAAATGTAAATTAAAGTAAGGTGTATAGTATAGCAGATGGTGATGGGACACGTATTTTATGGGCACACATATTTAGCATAGTAGATGTCATTGAATAAGTATTATATTATGTATTCTTACTATGTGATAACAAGTAACGTTAGTTATTAGTTGGCTACACGTACTTATTTGTACTGCTCTGTCTATAGCATACATAATGGTAAGTAATGCTAATGCTAACTAAAATGAATTAAAAGATTCATGAATTTTCCATAGTGGGCTGCATGCCTACTACTTATACATACATCGTTAGGCAGACATAGTAGTAATATACTTAGGTAATAAGCAAACAACAACTTTTAAAAGTTTTGTCCATGCCATGCCACCAGCAAACCGAGCCAAGCCAAGCCGAACCAATCCTAAAATATTAGATTTGTAGTAGTACAAGTACAAATAGTAGTCGTACGTAACTTGAAAAAGTTTTTCGATTTTTTACTCTCCCATTCTTATCTCTCGCAGTGCTTCTTCCTTCTAATACTGATAATGTATGAGCGCAAAATTTCTGGAACAGGTGGAGTTTTCTCATCTGAAAATCTATTGGGCGCACTGTGTGGTCGTAAATCAGGAGTTGAGGAGCCCATAATAAATCATTCGTTCTTCGTACTTCTTTCTGGTTCTTTCTACTTCTCATCGCACTCAATACTATGCAGGAATTATTACTTTACTTACTTTGCTATATTATCTCTTTACCGTACTATTCTCTCTTTGCTTTATATAATATATAGTATATTTGTAGTTACAGTAAGATAGTAACAGTGAGAGAGCACACAGGATGTTCGAATAACGAAAAAGGTACCTCAAATGTTATGTAGTAGCATCTTATACCAATAGTACATACTTATTATACAGAATGTACAATGTGACTACGTGTATTCATTCAGCATTACACTCATTGCTATATCTTCCCTACTGCACAGAACTACTAATTCATAATTCAGATAGTTCTGCTCATGCAGTGTTTCAGTTATTTTCGTTTACCATGCCTGTACCTTCAAAGTAATGCATTAAAGTACACAAAAAAATTTATTCTACAGTACAGAATAACATAGTACATTTATACTGAAAAGAAAAGTAATATCAACATCCACCATTGCATCGCTTGTTAATATTAGCTAATTAAAATTTCTGTGCCCGGTAACCGCTATGCTACACGACATGTACTATAAGTCATTGTGTTGCAAAAAAATGACTAAAAATCTTTTTATATTGATGAGCAAATGATTTATTTATGTGAACTTGGGCTTAAAGTACATTAAGGATATTAGATCTTGTTTGGTTGGTAGGGATGTATTGTCATTGCTAGAAATCCACTTGAGCGAATTTCTCTGACAGTTTAGAGTTTGCAATTAAACCAATTTGCAATTTAGAAATAATAAAGTATGTTCTCAGATCATTGCTTATTATTTCTATTGATTCATTATAAAGTGTGTTTGCATGTTTGTTGTTGATGTCTATAGGGACTCATTATAAAGGCTTGTTCTTCTAAATGGAAGAAATCCCAGGTTTTCCCACATAAACACAGAATAGAGCAGACTACATGGTCAATTAAAAAAACAAGCAAATCTAAAGAGACGAAATGAATCACGAGGCTCAGCGAGACACTATCATGGCGTGTTTAGCAAGGCAAATGCCAACAAGAGCCGTCATGCGAATATCTTGTGTTACCCATATTAATGGACTTGAGAAATGCTTCAACTCAACTGAAGCGCTCATAAATCAAAGTTGTAGTCTCACTCGACCATTGTCATAGTATAATGCAAGTAGTCATAGTCACAACTCAAAATCCCATTATTCATTTTTCTCTCAACTAATTTAGCATATTTGATAGGAAAAACTGGGCATAGGCATTACTACGAGCATAAAAGTAAACGATACAGCCTCCGTTTAATTCTAGAACTTTTTTATTCTCTAGTACGTACGTGTGTGTTATGTAAGTACATTGAATTTGATGTGTAATTGAAGCCTGCCTGCACGTCTAGTTTCGAGATTCGAGAAAGGCTATCGGATTATTAGTATATTATTTCCAAACTTTATAAATAGAGGATATACAGATAGGGATAAGGATGGATTGTAATAGTACACACCGTATAGTTAATTTTGAATTCAAATTAGCCTTTTCCTTTTGACCAACAACAAGCAACTAGTATTTAGCTCTTGACTGACCTAATTGGAGCATGAAATTAAACTCGCTGGATAATAGCCAGTTTGGGTAATAGCTGCGGATTATTTTTATTTATAACTCAATTCACACTCTCTTCACGCAACGCAGTCACGTCCTTTCATAATCATAAGCGATAAGATTAGTCGCACCTCTTCTCGTATTTTTCTTCAACTTGGAACTCCTTCTTCGCTAAGCAAAGTCTGCCCAGCCACCAGACAAGACAACATTATCTACCACAAAACAATACAATTTACCTCAGTTTTGTATTTTTATCTCACAGTAAAATTTACAATATATACATACTAAATTAAAATGGAAAACCGGACGAATCCTTCTCACATACATAATTCCTTGTACCTATAGGTACACCTAAGTAGTAAACACGTATTGCTTTATAATATGATACTCACATAAGTAATCATATTACATTCACAGAAAGACAACACTCTCCCGTCAGAACGAAGCCAAGTCAAGCCACGCTAGGCCAAAAGGCAAATCTGAGTGAAGTTAGGCCGAGCCAAGCCAAGCCAAGCATAGCACGATCGAGCCAAAGAAAAAGCTCCAACTTTAATCAGCAATACGAGAAGAGAATACAGGATGAGCCTATGTTTTTAATAGAACACTACACAGAGATAGTGGTATTGTAATTTTAATACTTATGTATACCACATAGCTTATAGGATTGTATAATAGATATATAGTACAGGAAAGTCGGATAGACTCAGAGAACGGAGAACTAAATAAGTATTGGTTATGGTTAGATTAGAGTGAACCTGATCTGATGCTATGTTACGTTCTGCACAAAACTTGTTATTATAATATGATAGCGTAGCACAGGATTGTTACTACTATTACAACAGTCTCTATCATGTCAAATCATCAATGCAATTCAACAGCTACAATCCTTACACTGCAAACACACATTTACTATCTACAAAGTAATACTGATACATACATACATACATACACATGACTACTTTACTTTTCTTTAACCTGACCGAAATCCTCAGACCAAAATGCAAAAGTTTTATCTGTACTCATGGAATACATAAGTTGACGGACGGAATTGTAAAATTGTACACAGTGAAACCCATCAATTATTTCAGCTTGGTCGGCTAGCCGGCTCTCTTTCTCCGTGGCTCTTTTGTATATCTGTACTTATTGTAGTAGGTAGCTATTATCTTATAAAATATAAAACATTCATCGTAAAATCGTAATAGTTTTATAATGTGAATTGCATTACTTACATAACACAGCAGTTCTTCACTTGAAACCAAATCAAAATCAAAAAACGATTTGTCTTGTGATGTGATGGTAAATGATTTTCAGAATATGTACAAACTAAATTACAATTTGAGAAATCGACGCAACGTGTGGAAATTATTACATGCAGCTTGCTGCTAGTTATTGAGAATGAGAATTTTTGTGCATTTATCTTTCGATGCTAGATCACAGCACATACATAACTAATACATAGTATCTACTACACAATAACATACTAGGTATGTGCTGATAAGTAGGAAATGTAGTTGAGTTGGGCAGTGGAATGTCTTCTAGTGGAATTACACACAATAGAATACTACAATAGATGGATGGTGCTAAAGAACATATATATAACTAACACCTCTTCTCTACTTCAGCAGTTTTAGTTGGATTGGATGGAAGTTAATTTTTTTACATCTTCCTCTGCTTTCGTGATTCGCCCAATTATCTATGCACGCATGAATGCCTCTTCTGTTGTTATTTCATACTTCTGAATGCGGCTACACACCGAGAGAGAGAAATGTTGTAGATATAGTGGCTTGGCTACATAAATGTTGTAGAAGTAGACATAATATAGATTAGCCGACAAATATCATTTCACAGACTTACTATTACTATGTATGGCATGTTCTATTTATATTATGGAAAGCTATTCTCTGCAACTGTAATTACTTTAGTAGTTAGCATAACAGTGGAAGAATAAATATAGTGTGCTCTTAAATACACATGGCATTGGTTTGGCATAGATCTAGATTTCCTCTGCCTTATAGTATATCTATAGTGTGGTCTGCTCCTGGTGTGTGTTTGGCTCGCAGTGCAAAATTATCTTTTCCGTCCGGTGTAGACTAGCTAGTAGATGATGTAATATTATTATGTACATACATGTAACATTGTATAACATTAACTGGCAAGCTTTATTCTAGTATTTACAACTTACTAGGTAGTAAGTACATATAAATTATATAAGCTATGTACCTACATAATTAAGTATACTATGCACTACATAGAATATATTTACACAATCTATATGCTCTGTTTAAGTATTTAGGCATGTTAGGCATTGTATGCATATATTTATCTTTCTTTGATCCTACAGGAGTTGATATTGACAAGTATTGCATATTCATGTACGAGTAGCTAAACTACCCTAGGTATGTAACATATGTACCTATAGGGCATGTAGTTAGCTAAAAACTTGAGTTTGTATTTTACCTACAATTGCAATGGTTTGTGAATGTGGAGTGAGGATTTGAATTAGATTGGCCAGCCTAGCCATTTACCAAACAAGGTATAATATAGATATAAAATTATCTTAATCACATAGGAGGCCCCTTGCACCGTACATGGGGGCCGTCAAGTCAACTTCAACTTATTGTTAACTATTTATATGTAAAGTGTAGCTAACGTAACATAAGTAGTATTATGGTTGTGGTATGTTATAATAGCATGGTAGCTTTGTAACTTAGCAGCTACTACAACTACTACCCATCTCTTATCTGCATGCTTTCTACTATTTACTTGGCCATTGTATTATATATATAGTATGCACATGTTACAGCGTACATTTGTATATTTACTATCTGTCTGGTCAAGTTTATAGAGACTGCCTAGTCGTGCCAAGCCAAAAGAAGCCAAACCTCACAAGTCACTCAAGCAACAAGCTTAGTTAGTTTACCCACAGCTATACTACAACTACAATACTAACTACATACCTACACACAGTCTGTCAGTGAGGTTTGCCATTATGTTGTTTTGAGAGTTTGTAAAAAATAAATAAAATATAGTCGTTGCTTGGAGCTGTTTTCATGTCATGTTCTGTGATATGAGTTGTCTTTGACTTTGTCTTTATTTTCTTGAGCTGATTAATGAGTCCTATTCTAACTATGTGTTTACTCTACCTACTCCGTTGTAAGTAGTATGCTTAGATTCAATAATGAATGAATGGTGCAGTTAAACTACACACTAAAACTAAATATATATGTAAATAAGTAGTAGCACTCCAATACACTCTGCTCACTAACAGAAGGTATCAGTCCAGACCAGACCAGACCAGTGCCAATAAATAATAAAACGACAGTGCCAAGTAATCCATTACTTATCTTGGTGAACTGTAATAGATAAGGAAAAGTATATACATACATACATAGTTCTTGTAGTAGTCATGTTATGTAACGACAAAAACTAGAGAAACGGCAAAATTTTAAAAATTCTATTCTTTTGTGAATCTTTTCTAAATAGATACTCTTCTCCTGCCTTGGTGTGGCGTGTCCTGACTCGTACACAGAACTCAGTATGTATTATTATGCAACAATGAAATATCTGGATGACAATCAGAGGAGCACTCAGAATGGCAGTGGAAGGGAACTGTAAACGGTCAAGATGGGTGGCTGCTAAATGCAGATGAGAAGTTTCCCCGCCTGCCTTGCTCTTCTGTTGGCCCAACTCAAAGTTGGGATGTCAGCAGCAGGTGCCATTGAGAAGCAGGTAAAGTGTTTAAACTCGTATTATTAATAATAAGAAAGGGTCGAGGTGGTCCTTAATTTAACTCACTCGCTGACTCTGGAGATACCTTCCGTAACTTTTCCCACAAACTACTAACTACTAAATAGACAAGCATGCCTGCATGTTGTATATAGCTACGACAGTAACCAACAGAGAAAGATTCTACCGCAGCTTTCTATTGTATTCTCCTCAATGCAATAGATAGGTACAAGTGTATCTGTGTTTAGAAACTATCACAGAACGCAGTGTGTTGGATTCTAATTCAAGGGACTCTCTCTTTAAGGGATAGTTTATATCCGTATTATGACTTATGACCCTGGAGACTTGCGTTTACACTTGTTGTGATCTCATAAACTAAAAAAAGTTGCGTATCAAAGAAGGCCCTGTTAGAGACCTTCCTCCCTGTGCCTTGACACTCCAGGGAGTCTCTTAAGAAATCCTCCCTTAGAGTTCAAGAAAATACAACTATAGGAATCTTTAGATAAAAATGAACAAAAAACTGAAACTGAGAGCTTTAGATTAGATATGATAGAATAGAAAACAAGGTACCTCTTAAAAAGAGACGGAGCAGGTCAGGGATTTTAACAGAAGGCCACACTAAACTATCTCTGATTGGGATGAGCCATGCTAAGGGCCCATTCTTAGAATGTTCGTTTTAAGTCGGTGAAACATGCATATGTACTATGTATAAGCTATAAACACGAAGTATACTTACAGTGTTCATACATAACCAAACTTGAATAACAAACCTTAATTTTATAAAATGTTTCTTAACCTTATACTACTTACTAGGTAATGTATTTTATAATAAATATATTTATGCACAAAATTTCCATTAGCAATTGTATGCATGCGTGTGTAGATAAATCCGTTTACATCCCATCCTCAATCAAAGTAGCTTATAGATTATAATATTACACACAATAGAGATAGCATAAATTTATAAATAGGAAAGCCTGGACAGGAGCGTCTTCAATAAAATGAATGTCTGCGTACATTTACATTGCATTGCACTCCTGCAAGTGGAAAGGAATAATAATGAAATGGAATATAATAGAGCGGGTGTGTATTGTATGCTCTTCTGTCTGTCTGTGTAGTCCTAAGTGAACTTTTAGTTTGTACCTCAAAGTTGGAACGCTGGAAGTTACACAATAGGATGAAACTGAAATCTTGATTCCATTCCATGCGGAGCTTCATTGCATAACCCAAACTCAACCAACGAACGGTGGAAGTAAAGCAAAGCAAAGCAACGAAACGTAGGTATTTATTTTATTTGATATACTCCTCCCGGGTTAAATGTTCTATGGACACACCAAACTTGTGTATTTACTATTTCTATAGGGTATTATTATGCAATAGTTGAACCAAAGAGATACATACAGTAGATATGATATTCCTCCGTGGTATTAACAACCGAGCCCTTATAATTATTGGTTTATGTATATTTCATTGGAGGAACTACTACTAAATGGCTAGAAGGACACTGTGTGAATGTGTACAGTGTATGATAGTGTTTTCTTTCTTGCTTTGTATTATATGTTCTAAGGAAGTATATACAGATAGTTTATGATTATAATATATCTAAAGAGTCAATGTAATAGAACAACTACCACTTATACATACATCCACACAAGAAATAGTATCTATGGGATAAAGCAGTCTAACTAAACAAAATGATGAATTCCTTTTCTCTCGCTTTATCATTTGGTTGTGTAAAGGAGCTTTTAATGAGTTTCCTTCACCCTGCAACCATTATTCAATCTTTTCATTAGGCCGTGTCCAACCATGAATTTCCCTTTTCAAACTGAAAAAACTTTATATCAACTATCAACGTATCTACTACAGTTATTTACTCTGCTGTGTTGTACATATTCCTTGCGAAGTAGTATAACTCATTGAAATGCATATGTATCTATGTATGTATGTGTAGCGCAGTCATATCATCGACCTCCAGGAAGTTTGATAACATTAATTTATAAATTATGGGAAGGTGAGTTCAGAATTTACACCGAAACTTTTGATTCTCTTGCTTCCTTCGTCGTTGTCTAACTATCTGTACTAACCTTTACAACTCTGTGGCTTCTTAGTAAGTAACTAACAAAAATCCTTTCCCCTGCGTGTATTGGGGAATAGAAATGGTGTCTGGACTCTGGAAGTAAATATGCAATCAAAAATAGGACAAGAGTAGATTGCTTTCTGATTTTTTATTGCGTGTGAAAATTACAAAAAATGCGGGATCATGTCAATTAACTACAATTGCTAATTAATTCGCTGAGATACATATTTGATGACGATTTAATTATAAGGCAGTTAATTAGTTATATATTACCAAATTCCAGGTAGGTTTATTTGCGGGAAAAGACTAAGCTAATCATTGATTATTGTAGTAGTACATTGCAATTGCAATATAATGTGACCTGTTATACCATTAGCACCCATTGATAGCCATTTTCACTAATTTTGAGAATATTTACAGAGTTTAATATAGGTTGTCGTTAGTTCTTCGACTACACATGATTTTAAGGATACACCCAGATCCAGCTGTATAATATGGTGATGGAATAGGGATAATATTATTTTAACAACAGAGACTGTAATGTATAACTTGAAAAAAGTTCAACTGCAAAAACTTTGCTTTACTCCTCCAGTATGGTTTCCTGATAATATAATGTTCCTAGTTGCACATACTAACATTCATTCGAGTAAACCTTAAACCCTATAGGTAATACCTTGGTTGTATGTAGTTTTAGGTTGTGTGAAAAGAGTCAGTATGCCTAGTAGGATTGTAGGACTAGAGAGTAGAGATCGGAGTCAAGGGAAAATAATAAATCTTTTGTCTTCTCTTTGATCCTCGTGAAGATGTTGGATGTGCTGCCAAGCGAGCTAGCTAAAAGCCATGCTAAACCTAAAGGGTCTACTAGAACTCTTCAGAAATTGTCTTTTTCCTTCGGCTATAGGAACTTGAGCTGGCTGTGTGTCTTGTCTTGTATGTAGTCTAATGTAAGTAGTAACTCTGCTGCTCTCTGTGCTGGAAGAACTCTGTGGATTTTTCCTTTGCTGTCCTCTTCACAATTCTTAACTATCTTTTCCCAAGTTTTTGTTTTTGTTCTCAAACGACTCTTTTCTTAACTCAATTCAACTTTATTTTAGTTTCCTTCAATGCCCAACTCAACTTCATCTCCTGTTCAATGTATGTAGTACAACTGATCTGTATACCTATAAAACACTTACAATATAGCTCTCAGTATTTGTACTAAGTATAGTCAGTGTGCAATAAGTTCTAGTCGAAAGAGAGAAACACACAGTAGACACACAACATTTGAATTAGGTACATTGTTTCATCTCTCTCTCCCTTCTATTCCATACATTTTCAACTCACATCTAACTATGCGATGCAATGCATTATTTCTCCGACTCTGCTTTTGACTGAATCGCTTTCCATATTATTTTAAACTTGGACTCACTTTCTTAGCTTCTGTACGGATTCTTGTCGGCTCATATTAATAGGCTGCGACAGTTAGGGCTGAATAGTTTAGAGTTATGCAGCATAATGGCACGCAAAGTCTTGAGAATTCATTTCATGCGTACATTCCATTTTCAGTCAGATACTTTTACACTAAAAACTAATCTATAAAATGGATTGGCTATCATTAACTCTCAAATCCAAATAAAGCTATTCTTGGAATGAAAAATCTAGTAATGTTGTTATATGTAGATATATACTGTTGTGTTTACTTTAGGCTGCTACACAGAGTAGCATTTAGCCTCCTCAGCTTCTCATTTCGATACAATTTATAATATTATGGAGTATTTTGAAGCGACACTTTCTACAATTACAATATATTGCACATATGAAAATCACATTTTGCATAGATCCGACTGGCATGAACATTTTCGGACACACAATTACATAACGGTTTTAATGATACCTACTTAAAGTACTTACACACACAAGGATTTACTATACTTATGTTATTGGTAAATAATTTATGCAATGCTAAATAACTAACAGTAGTAATTAACAGAGTAAACATTTGTTATCGTACTCATAGTAAATATAGTAGTTCTTTTCTGAACATCTCAAATAAGATAAAACTTGGACTTTAATCAATGATTTAATACTTTGGTTTCAGATTAATAACGATCAATTGCTGCTTGATATGCCATTCAACAATTTGTCTCAGACAAGCACCAATGAAGACTGCGTGGGATGGGAAGGCGGAAGAACTCATCACTATTGTGCCAGCCCACCGAGTTGGCTGTGGATCATGACTCCATAATTGTAGCTGACTTCTCTTATAATCCGGTAAACAACTTCCTCTGGTTAACTCGATGGTGTTGGATCAAATTAATTACAAGTCTCCGTGGGAGGTATATAGGAAATGGAATCTGGGTCGAATTTACTGGAAATTATTACATAAATAGAAGGGATGACTTAGCAAAGCCCAATAAGATGCCTGTTTGAAATTAATTACAACAAAAACGATTTGCTCGGGAATGCCTGTTAGGTATTCTAGTATTTTCTGTCTCAAATGAAATACTTTAAATGTGGCTTGGTGAGGATATAGTACTATATGGTTTGTAATAAGCAAGCAGGAGCTAACCTATGTTACAGCAGCTTAGAATGAGTTAAACAGTGTTACAACACACCAATGAACTGTGAAATGGGCAGCTAAAAATTTAAAAGGGCTATGGAAAGTCCATAATATGTAAATAATTAGTAAGTATATAGAATTAGCACTTTAAATCTGTAAGTTTTTAAGTACAAGATATGAAAATGGAATTTAACTTTTCTGGAATTATTTAATAAGTTGTTACCGTAAAATCTGTTATCTTCAGTTAATTACCAATAATGTCATGTAAATGCCCACGAAGCAATACTTAAAACAGATAAATGTGGCCAAAAATCGTGGATAAATTATTTTTCTCTATCTTTTATAAACGAAGAAAGGACTTCCTTAGCATGTAATAAAAGCAGGCTTGGTCTGTAATCTGTTAGGGCAAGAAAATTCGCCCTCTAAGTTACAATGCAATTTAATACAGAATGTAAGTGAAGAGAGCTTCACACCCCACTAATGCAATAGTAGTACATAAGTACGTACGTATGTATTGTTTGGATGCTGGTAGTTGAAACCAAAACCAAGTAAACCACGGATACTATAATGTGAGATGATGTGAGTAATATCTAATGTGTCAAGATGACTTATAATATGTTTCCCTATTTACTATTGCTTATATCGATGTATTTTTATATGAATATAATATGATATAGTAATGCAATAATAATAATATGCATTCCTCAAACTTTTCGTTATAAGTATATAGTAAGAGTATATAGTAAGTAGAAAAAACATAAGTTGAGTGCGGAATGAAGGATGAAGGCTCTTGTAGTAAAACTGCATTGGATTGGATTGAATGAGCAAGGGAGTAAAGTATAAGTAATGCCAGTCAGACCAAGCCAGACCAGGAAGATCGGAGCCAAGCTAGAATCAGAGAAAAGAACGGAAGGAGGAAATTATAGACTTATAGCTCCCTCACCTCCAATAGAACGTTAATCTGAATTTGTATTCTGCCCGGGTGTTCACTCCTCTCACAGTTCACCCTCCAACAGAATTTACATTCCTTTTTTCATCGCCAGAATAGAGTGTGCAACTCCGAAAACTGATGCGAAATTCTCCTTATGGAAACTCTCTACAATTTTCTAAATTACTTTATGAAGATTCCTTCAGTATATTAAGACTTTTTAGTGAGTTCACTCCAACCAAGCTTGATCACAGCAAAAATTGCTCCCAATTCTATTTGATTGCTTTTAAATGTCAATAAGAATCTTCTTTTGTCCAATGAAATGAATTTTCTATTATTCACATTTTATTTTTGTTTTATTCTTTTGGGTTTCATAAGTTTTTTTCGTGGTTCAAAATTTAATTTTTTCGTTTTGGAAGTATTTAGGGGAAGCAGTAGTTTGTTGGCAACTTCTTGGTATCTAAAATACGCAGACGACTAAAGAGATGATCATCACTATATATTTGAGAAACAGAACAGAAATCCTCCTGTTAAAGCTGTACATACCATTACGTAGCGCCTAGTACATAAAGTATCATCAGAGTGATACTAGGGTGTAATGCAGACTTTGCAGGTCTACCAGAGTAACCCGAAGAGAGTAGACGAGACCAGAGACGAAAGGGCACATGGAGCACGAAACATGAAAATAGTCGAGCATATCCAGTGATAAATAGGCTTCCATGATCTATGACATGACAAAAATTTTATTCCGAACGCTGATAGATGCCTTCTATGCTGTCTCCATATTTATTATATTTTGTATTCCGTAGCACAGCGGAGACTTTCCGCTCGCTCTTTCGTTTTTCATGTTCGTACTTATAGATCGTGGCAAAGTCTCATCTTTATGTCGACTAAAGCCATGGCTACTCACTCACACAGTCCTCTCCTCTTCTCTAATATATATATCTCAACGCGTGCAAGTCGCAAAGTCGCAGATGCATTCGTAGTTTGAGTAGAGAAAAGATGTTGGATGTGGATCTATGTGGTAACTATTACGATCTTTGCGACTTCACGCGCTTTCCCTCTCTCTTTTCCTATGACCATATGCAACTAACTACTTACTAAATATTCTGCTCTACGAAATCTACTAATAGTCTGTATCAGTAAAATAACTATGGACTACATATAATGTGAAGATATGTACAAATACAATACTATCTGTTATCTAAACAATATTTTTCTTGCTTATTGGTTAGATTTTGAGTGCAAGCAAAACACATATTATCTCTACGGAGTGGGAAAGGACCAAAACAAGCTTTTATGGTATGTTTTAGCTCTTTAACATATTATAAAAGATTGTTTTGGTCCTTTACCATTCCATAGAGATACTTGATTTGGCACTTCCTTACGTGTCTCGGTTCTTGCACATATAGTATTGGCGACAATATACTTGTAGTATAATAGTATTATTGTAAATACAGAATGAATAACTATATTTATGTTTACATTGTTCGTACATAGATATAAGTTCCTTGGAGAAGATCAACCTACTTACTTTTGCAAAATCAATTTAAATGAATGACAATTAAAAAAATAAACGATATTAAAAGCGGAATATTGTACAGCAAAGCTAGAAGATATGATTTGTGAGTATCACTTATCATCCCTCATTATCACTTATACTTTCATTGAATTCGCTACAAATTACAGCATTCTATTTATACTCTTGTTTTGTTTTCATGTGTTTTGTGATACAATGCATCACCAAAATAATTTCCAAAACGTACACAGCTAACTACAGTCCCCTTTTCGAAATAATATAATTGTATATGTAATATAGTTAGGTCAAAATTGTGATATTTTTGCTGTATAAGAAATTGTAGTAACCATAATACTACAAATAGTTCTATTTTACATTAGAATGTATTAGAATTTGAATACCTAGTACATAGTTTAATGTTTGCAAGTAAAAGGTCTGTTAGCTCTCGACAAAAAAGTGTTATGCACACCCAATAAAAATATTCCAGCCATAAATAAGGAAAGTAAATTGAAAGTATTAATAGATCATTGTAACACGAAAGAGTTGGTGTATATTTGCTCACGTTGATTTTTACAGAGGGCAATTGAATTTTTTGCCGCAATAATCTATAGAAGTGTGTTTTAAAGTAGCCCTTAAAATTTTGAATGAGAGGAGAGGCATACCAAAATACAAGGTACTTACCTACAGACTTTGTATATAGGAAGGTAGGTAGGTGTACATTGATGGTAAGGAGGTTGTAGTATTTGCCTTGAGTAATAAATAACCCGTTGTATGTATCGCGACCATGTGTTTTTACATAATAATACATAACTCAACTTACATACAATTGGAAATCAATGAGCCCCGTATTGGAAAAGTCCATAAATAAATCTCGAACCTCCGCAGCTATTAGAGCGTGATGAAATGTATAACCGTATTTAAGAGCTAATCTGTTCTCTGCATTTACATCAATTGAAAATAAATTGGGAAGCTGAAACTACATAGTAATATACTTGCGTTGCCCTCTGTAAATCGCGTGTAAAATATAAATCACACAATGAAAATTTTTATTATCAACTATGTGTACTTACGACAAGAAAAAGTGGTCCATCCATATTATGTACATGCATATTATGTAGTGTGTATAGGTAGCCATTATTATTTGTTTTAATAACTTCATTTCGCTTTACTGCGTCGGAGAAAAAACTAACACAATGCCGATAAGAGAAGATTCCCGGATCTTACTATGTAATAGTATAGCCATATAGCATAACTAAATCAACTATAGATACTGTGTAAATTATTGTTTATGATTACTCATTTATAATGGAAAAAAATTGTATGCTAAAAGTGCAGAGCAACTAAGAATCTCACTAATAAATACTATACATTACCATTACCGAAATTTAATAGCAATTTAGTTGTTAGCTATTCATCATGGTCTACACAATCATATCTCCTGTATTACAATCTCCATCCCATCAAGTTTCCTCTACGCTAGGTTCTTGTTATTAAGAGATAAGCGAGAGAATTTAATGAATTTTTCTATCGGATGAGACGATGAGGAATTTATAGCAGAGAGAAAGAGAGTGGAGAGAAGAGCGCTACCCGAATGTAAATGTACCTAACAATCTTCTAAACTAACGACATTATGTATGTAAGCATACATATATTAAATGGAGTACCAAGGTACATTATGTATATTACTTACTATCTCTGCACTAGATCATATAAATCTATAGAGTAATTCATTTCACATGAAATTTAAGCGAAAGCAATGCAATCTTTAGAAATCAGTATGCGCGGCGGTAGGAACATTATTTCGGCTGGAGAAAAATGCAGACATTTTGTACATTCCTTTAGTAACCGATTTAATATTGTGAAATATAGAAATATCTACACTGAAATAAAATACCAGAGCAGTAGAAGTAGTGATCGCTAGGAGAAGCAAATAAATGGATAGCCAAGCTTCACGACCATGCACGACCACGGCCACATAATATTCATACCATTAAGTGTGACTCTGCCATACAATACATAATACACTACATGAAATAACTTCCGAACAGATAATGAAAAACGGGGAGACAAAAGATAGATCATATTTACAATACGCACTCTCGTATTTCACCAGAGCGTTCGCATGCACAAAAATGGGAACATGCAAATAGCATAATATGCCTAGTAATTCTAAACCTCACTCACAATCAGTTTAATTTGCTAATATGTACAATTCTAATATTTACTTTTACCACATAGAACCAAGCACAACTTATATCTGTATGTTACATATTATCAAATCTATTATATTCCACTTAATGGTAAGTTTAATTTTCAGTTGTAGAATACTTTTTTCAATAAGTAAATTATTGTGGCAGTGCAGGGTGAAAACAAAAAAGTTAACATTGTTGGTCTTCATTCATCATTAGAACAACCTCAATATTGGATAACTAAAAAAGTACATCATTATAGTGCAACTGGGGAAAGTCTTTAAATAACAAATGTAGAAAAACACAACAATTTCTGAGAATTAAAATATCACATACTACATAAGTACTTAAAAATATGTAATACAGTTTATAATTAAAATAAAGTACACTTAGGTTCACAGTCTATATCCTTGACTAATTATGTATTATACAAATATTTGTGGCTGTGACAATTACTTAAATTCCACATCATCAGAGTGGATTGATAGCAATAAAATGCATTTGCAGCCGCAGCTCGGTGTGGTGTTGCGTATTGCCAGAAGAACGCTGTGGTAGAGAGATGAATGAAGAGATGATATCAAAATTCTTTATGCTTTGGAAAAGCGTTGGAAAAAGGATGGGAAAGTTGAATTGTAATTTTGTATTTTTTTGTGAACGATACTTTGCATGGGATTCTTGACTTAAATTGTTCCTTACGCGGAGCTGTACTACTTAAAAAAATATTTCAGATGAAAGGAGAACAAGCCTAGTTTGAACCGGGACAGTTTGGAAAGAAATTTAAGTTGAGAGAGAAGAGAGAGAAAAATGCAGGCGAAAAATTATTAGGGCGGTTAACTGGGGAGCTCATTTTTAGCCACACACGCTCTTATCTAACTCTTCTTGCCTTTTAATGGTTTTTTCTCATCCTTTCATAATGGAATTCGTATTTGTAGAGAAAATTATTATTCAACACATTAATCTTTTTCGGTTACTTACGTAAGAAGCCCGGGACTGAGTCTATGACAATGGAAATGGCTTTTCAGTTTTATTTTTTAAATGGGAATTCGAGACAGGGAAGAATGGATGATGATGAGTTGCAGGCCGGGACTCTAAACTCTACGAGAGTATCTAGGAAATTATAAGTGACTCACAGTATCTATAGTCTATAGATAGTAGATAGTGCACAGGCTAGTCGTGGATTAGAATTAATGACTTTATGTCTTGAAAGAACTTTTTATTCTGACTCAGTCAGTTTGGTACATGCAATAATGGACGAAACGAAACTACAGCCAAACTACTATATAGATTCTAGTACTAATACTATCTACTAATACATTGCATTATACCAGAAGTACTTATAATAGTAACTAGATTTAGAAACTAGACATATTTATTTTTGTCCGGGTATTAAACAGTTTGTGACACATTATTATCGAGAGCTTCTAGTTCTACTGCATACCTATACAATAATATATCGTCTTATTGTTAGTGGAAAATTAAACAATGCATTGTGTATTGAGCAGAGAAAAGATACTCAGCTAAGCTACTTAGAATTTCATAATTTCTCCATCTGTATAGTTTCTAAGAGGAAAATTGTGTAAATATATTGTACGCGTGCTATTTTGCTTGGTTTGATGAGAGTTTGAGAGAGATTCTTAAACACGGGTTAAACAAAAGAAAAGGGGTGACAATGACAAATAAAAATGAGTAAAGAAGCGCCAAGTGAACACCTACTGGGAAATGGCACATCCGAAAGTGTTCTGCAGCCCATTATAGCAT
>JAQFYC010002541.1:0-25039 GCA_034694165.1 Tomocerus mixtus | reverse complement strand
TGTTCAATGAACAAAGATAACATTTCAAATTTTACCACGTTGGCAAGGTGAAAGCTAAATATTTATCTCTACTACTCGGTAGTCACCAAGAGAAAAGCATAGAGTAACACACAGTCAATATTTTCTCCCATGCTACATTAGTCTGATTACGTCACCAAGCAACAAAACATGTACCGAAAGTTTGTGACTTCCAGACACCCCAACAAATTAGCCATGGTATGTAAAGGATACCTACTTAATTTCACTTTACTGACTCAAGGTGTACCTACTACCTAAGTACCTACCTAACCTAGTATTAATTAGCACCTAACATCACGTAGGATGTCGTAGTTGTATCTTACATTTAAACTGTAGCTATTAATTAATTTAGAATGTAAGTTGGCCACTAGTGCAGGAAGGAAGCGATAACGAAATACCTACACCTTCTCCTTACTTTAGAGCTCAGTTCTACTAAGCGAAAGTTATGCAAGCAAAAGGTTCTAATTTTAAGTTCTAACTTGCGTAGTTACTTACTGCAGGAAACGTTATATGGTTCTACAGGTAATTAAGTGATTGCTGTGTTCTGACATGCAGTATTACCTACTTTCCCTACTAACGTTGCTTTCCCCGCCCGACATTTACCAGCAACTTGTACAAACTCCTGTAAATGATAAATATTTCAGAATGTTTAAAAGGTACCTATCTACAGTACCTACTCTACAAGGCAAGGTTATGTATTTGTAAATATGTATGCATAGTTATAGTTACCAGAAGAATTTACTCACTGAATTCACTCTACACAGATTTAATACTTACCTTTATGCGTGTATTAGTTTTATGTAGAATGCCTTAGTTGAACTTGCTTGGCCTGGACTGGTCTGTGTACATATTTACCATTTACAGCAAGGGATGCCCCAATGCCCGGCAGGAAATTTAATTTCCACTTGTCATCTACTTACTAAAGTATTACCTTCTCCTTTTCCTTCTGTGATAGTACTATTCCATCTAGGATACTCCTAAACACTACTTATGTAGTCCACAATTCTACAATGTCAGAGCTATAAATCTAATCCCAGTTTGGCTTCCCATTGCATTCACATTGTTTGCATCTGCTCTTTCCCTGAAATCCCTATATTCAAAATTGTGCTTCCATGCATCCCTTCTTTTCATGTTTGTGTTTTATGTTTGTTTGTTCTCTTCTCATTGCATTTTCCACAATTAGGTATTTGTATTTGCTATGCAAATATTGTAATAGGAAAACTGGACAAACGGCTTAAATAAACAAAAGAAAAAGAGAAAGTACCGTAAGTACTTTCCAAGTTCAACTGTCAGTAATTGTAGGCGTATTTACTTACGTAGCAGTTGTAATGTGAGTATGTTATTCAGAAACCTTATTTTCTGAAATAACATTATAAGGATTGACATTTAGGAAATATCAGTACTAGTTCTGGGTTGTACGGGATTAAGTAGAGGAAGAATTTCTTTCAAATAAAAGAGATAAGATTAGTTTTACATCAGAATAAATGTTGATTTTAAGGATTCTCAAATTAATTTACATTGAGTAGATAAGTATATCAATAATTTCATATGCAGTATGCAGTTAATTCAGAAAATACGGTATTTGTATGGACTAACTATCTGAAGCACCGTGATTTATGTATGTAAAGCATATAAGTAATATTTGTACGGCTTAGTCTCCTCGGATTTCTTTTTCTTTGGCACAACTTTCACTTTTCCGATATTCATACGAATGTATGTATGATCTTTGGTTTCTCCCTCTTAGCTACATAGAAACAGTAAAGGCATTCATACAGAGTGAAGTAATTGAACCAGAACCAAAGAAGGGAAAATAAGTCAAGTCAGCCGATGCAGCCATAGAGATAGAAGGAGACTTGAGTTTCTGGCTGGCTTTTGACTTGGTTTGTCTTCCCTTGACTTACGTTTATACACATCAGCTTCACTAGCAATGCAGTGTACCTTAACGTAGATTTGCGTAGGTAGAACAGAAGATCGCATCGTCACACGATACGAGTTCCTTCCTTCCCCAATCTCCACAACATATAGGTACCTAAAGAGATAATACGTGAGAGTATGAATACCATAAGCAAGGCAAACAGAACAGACAATTCTGCCCTGGGGAAACGTAAACTTTGCATCGAATCATGTATGCGAGTGAATCTGGCTTTGCTTTCCCTTTTACTTTCCCCATTCTCTTCTCCTCTTGTATTACCATTACTTTGTGTAATGCCTGTGTGCTATGCTATTGACTTGACTTGTCTTGGTTTAAGTTAACGTTGTGCAGAGAAGAGTTGTTATATAATGTGTATGAGTACGTACCTACACCTACTGCACTGGGTGTAGAATCCTTAATAGTGCTGACTTAATAGAAGTAGTATATGTTGTGCAGGAATATTATGATGAGCAGAGCTCGGATATGCATACAAATAATATGCATTCTTAATGGGACTACGCACTAGGCGTATTTTTGGATGCAAATTTACTTTGAGGTAACACATATTATACTATTACATTACTTTGTGTATTTAAGTTTTCATGCACAATTTACGATTGTGTATGTATTTATATCTCCACAATATAAGAGAGCTTGTTTATACATAGTTGAGAGAGCAGGATAAGTTAACTAGTAAAAGTAGGAAACGTTACATACCGTATATAGGTTGTATTAAATTGTTTTTATTTACAATAATTCATTCAAAAGTAGATCTTTCCATGTTTTAATTTACCCAATAAGCAGTACATCTAATTTTAACTATAATAGCAACTTAAATGACAAGTAGGAAGGGAAAATAATATTTAAAACATCAAATCTTTTATTTAATACACCTTAATACGATGCACAGCTGCACACGCACAGTAAATGTATATGCATTCCTGCAGCTATGAACTTAATTTTATATCTTTCTCAATTTACGACAACAGATTTTGATCCAAATGGACTTATAGTAGGTAGAAATATTTACATGTAAAATTTAACATAAACATTTAGTGTTACATCCGAGATCTGGTTATGGCAATGTGAGAACGTAGAGGATACCATTGCTATAATACATGCTATAAAAATGTATACTTGTAATATAATAATGTAGTGTGGCGAGTAGTAGCTAGGTATCTGTGTAGGTCTGTCCTTTAGTGTGGCTTTGCATGTGTACTTTGCTCTTGACTTCCTTTTCCGCTCTTACCCATGCCAGCTTCACTTGACTTTCACTTATGAATATAAATATAATGAATTCTGTCAAGTCAAGAGAATATCTTTCCTGTCTGCAAAAACATTAACTTGAGTTAAGGAAGGAAAACTCTCACACGAAACTGAGAAAGACAACCAACCCAAGTTGCTGCTTTCTGCTAACACACGTTCCTTCCCTTGCCTTTCTTATTAAGCTGTTAAAAGTAAGTAAAATGAAGCACCAAAGGACGAACGGTCTAAATAACTGCATGCGCATTAACTAAAACTATAAGTTCCATGCTTATAATTTACAATTTTTTAACTGCAAACTTACTGTATTGCAAAACACAATTTATTCCTACAACAAATGTTTTACCAAAATTAGCTTCAATGTTGAAAAATTAACAGCTGAACTATCATTGAAAAATCTGTCGCATTAATTTCCATTGATTAGAGGATTAAGAAGGTCGTAAGCAGTAAAGTGTATCCTTTTCCCATAAAAGTACAAATCGAGTTAAAAGGAAGTTGCAATGGGAAACAGCAAAACTACATGGACATATCTTTTAGCTTGGCACTGGCAGTTTGCACATGAAAAACAATTTCCATTCGTAAGATGTAAAAATACTGAAAAAACTAATAGAAAAACTTTTACCTGTGGTACAGTAATTCAAGGCTTTTGTGTCCTGATACTGTTACTGCATGCTAGAATGACGCTATTTTTGTTTGTACCTATGTAGCCGGAAAGGTTAGTTGCTAATTTCATCGATTATCTATAATAACTAACTAGATAATAACTAAGTATGGAGAAAGAAAACATAAAAGAAAAGGGATAAAGAAACAAACGGCCTTTCTTGGCATGATGATGATAATACTCTACTTCTACTGCTAGTTGGTTACCTACCTGTCTTTTGGGAATTTTGAATAGTCTTTTTAGTTTTTACTGACGTTGGGTATCGTTTTTTCAGCCATTCTTTTACCTAGAGGTAGTTTATTTGTTACATGTACTATAGAAATACTAGAGTATACAATATTATGTATATAATCTACCAAACGATAACGATAAGACTAACTACAATTATACTAAAGATACTAAAGAGGAGATTACGTAAGTTGATTTGTTTGTTTGGTTCGTGCTAATCGGGGCAGAACATAACTCAGCACTCTAATGTAAGTTTTCCCAGTAAAGTATACACTAACAGCAGAGAACAGACTGCTTTTGCAATGCAGTTCAAAAAAAAAGAAATAAAATCGTACGTATCTACAGAACAGAAAAGACATACTGACAAAGGTGTTCTATATATTTTTATATACAGTCTATATGTTTAAGGACAATTGTTATTGTAGTGGAGTAGTACACATTTAAGGAAGGTAAAGGTAGTCAGTTTAGGTTGCGTGACTTGGATCCTAATGGTCATTTCTGGGAGAACAATGTGAACGTGGACACTCTGAAATGTTTGAAGATTGCTCTTTTTGCTCTTTTTGCTATTCTTTACTTTGTTTGTAAGTATACGTATGCTATTCCGTATTTTGTTAAGGAAGAGATGGATAGATAGTGTGTTGCAATTTAGTTCAGTGTGGTTCTCTGGTCTGGTGTTGTGCTACTTAATAGAAGTAGTAGACTAGAATTAAGTAGAATAGAGGCATTTCTTCTCTAGGATGCTATTTGCTATTGCCATTTGCCCCGAATCAACTAAACGAACGAAAGTATTCCCTCTCAATCCTCATTAGGACGGGAAATTGAGCCGTTTTGTGATTCAGCCGTCTGGGAAAATTCTCGGATCGGATAAATATACTTGTAATGCCTTTGTCATGTCACGAGGAGACACGAAACGATGGGACAGCAACAGAACATAAGAGAACACTCTATTCTGCTCTATATACGTTACGTGCGAACTTAAACGCAATTCTATAACTGTTCTTAAGCTTCTGTTATATAACTTTCCCTTTCGTTAGAGTAGATATGTAGGTAGGAACTGTATTTAGTTAGATATTATAAGGAAAAGGACAGGACACGCAGGAGTAGGACTTTGGACTTAGACCATAGTATTGGTACAAATTGTGAGTTGATGTCTTTCGTAGAGCAATGAATGTTTTTCTCTTTCACTATTTTAGTCCATTGTCTATCCAGAACCAGATCCATGAAGTTCTCGCAGTTTAAGCTGAAAGATTTCTGGTATACATACCTAAATAGATTCATACAAAGAGAAAGTGTAGAGTACAGGAATGGAAATAGGATTACATATACAAGGAAAGTCATTTTCTATGTAACTGTAGTGAAAAGCATTCAAACTTGCTATTATGCTGAAGTTCTCACAGGATAAACAACATAAGTAGAGCATTCTGTATAATATTACCATCACATCACATCACGGTACTAGAAATACAATGCACAATATTATTCCCAACATCAGAATCGCAATCAAAGTAATACTATACCATGGACAACTGTTTTTAAGTGCATAATAATGCAACCTAATAATAATGTAATACAGAATGCAGAAAGAGAAGACATTTATAAACAAGACAAGACACTACAAGTTGTATAGAATTCAACATGTTTATAGAAACATAATAATGCGGAGCATTAAAGCTTCTTGTACATAAAGTTGAGATCGTATGCTTTGGTTAGCTATAATAGAGAAAGGATGGGAAAGTTCATTAAAATATCTCCACTATTCACTATCGTCGTTACGAAGTAGTCTCTACTAGGACTGTAATTTAGGCTAATGATCCCTAGAATAAATTCCTCAGTCACTTCTTGTTATTACTCTGGGATTCAAATTCTCAATGGCTAATTGACTTTCTATTGCCTCTCACTCTACTTACTGATACTCTCTTAGGGATGGGAAATGGGAAGAACAGAATGCAATAGACAGTTTGTACGTAATTATAATTAATTTCTATCATCATTCCCATCCATGGAAGATTTAAAAGAAATTAAGGAAAACATATCTCAAACCGAAACTAGAGCTAGGCAAACCTATAAGCCAACAACCAAGTCAAGGCAATCAAAGCAACTTGAAATTCTTAAGTACTAAAGCCATCGTGACTTTAATAAAATGAAAATTCCTATCTGAAGTATCCAATCCTTTCTTTATTGACTCTTGATCTTATTATATAACTCAAGCAAACTACCCAATAAATAGTTTACCAAATTATTCTTACTACATACTAGATGCGTAAATTCCAAGTTTTACAGCAGGAAAAGTTAATTTGCCAATATAAAATTTAATTACCAAGTTTGATAGCCAATTTGTCTGTCTAGGACAGGATTGCAAAATGATTTCTAACAAACTAAACTAAGCAAACCAGAGAAGTTCTGATGCCTACTTTTACAACCTAAATATTACTAGAAAATTACATTTGGAACAAAAAGATTGGATATTGATATGAAATTATTAAAGATATTTAGATATTTTGTTACCGAGAAATTAAATATGGTTCTATTCTATGGTTAGCTAATTTAATTGAGTAGATCAAAATTGTTTGCAAAGTTGCATTATCACATATATTTTATTTCTGACAGTTGTATTTTATAACTAAAAAGAGTAAATTAAAAATCTGTAACAGTATCAATATGCTTAATTGCTTATTTGGAAAAATCTTTAGAAATAAAATACTTTTTGAGAATTGATTTTACCAATTACCAACCTCTTTAACAACTCCATCCCGCAATAATCCTCCTACAACTGGTGTTGGAAGAAATACAAGTGACTCGCCGCAGAGATTGTATTCTTTGCCTCCTTCTTCAAATTGGAAATCCTTGAGAACTCGAACCTGGGTCATCACACTTTTCGGCGGCTCTTTTCCAATCGTCAAATCAATTTCCCCTTTCCCAAATGACCTCATGTAGTTGGCCAATATTTTATTGTATCCCGTGAAAAACTGGGTTTCCTGATCGCTGATGTTTAATTTCACATCGGGGGGCAAAATTGTTCCATGACTCCATCTTAAGTTCTGTAGTTTCATTATCCTGTTGTGAGAATAAGCCAAGAGGCATTGTTTGTTACGTTCCAATGCAGCATGGCGAAGGGTTAATGATGGCAATGTGTCTGCTTCTTCGTTTGTCTGTAATTTGGTCGCATCTTTTTGATTCTGTTCACTCAAATAATTCATTTCGGCATAAATTTCCCGAACCGTGTCATCCTCAAAAGGTGGAAGTCCATTAGCACGTTTCAGGGTTTGGATTAGCTCTACGGCACGGCTTCCATACATACTGAAAAAAGCGATCTTCCGTTACGGGGGGACGATGTGGACACCAAATTCTGCAATTAAAAAGAAGATTTTGAGTTATTTTGCGTTAAAAATTGCAAATGCGAATGACTAAAACTTGCAAAATATACCTTTTCACTTTAATAGTTGTTGGCAATCATTTAATGTTTAATTAATCATCCACATGAAATACTCAGCAATAATAAAGTGTGTTATTTTATGTTTCTAAAAATTAAATGTACCGTACCCGGGTACCCCAACCCCGTACCGTAAAGTAAACCGTATACTCCAGAATTCAACACTCCAGCAGGTCAAGCCCCCAAATTAATAAATCTTGCAAAATATTACAACAAACATTCGCAATTACGTATACCATACCATGCGTATATAAACCCAGAACCTATATTATTGAATGGTAATATAAAAATTAATTATAAATGTTTATGCGAAAGGCTCCAAAATTATCAACAAGGATAAATTACCTAGTCTAGCAGTCAATTTTTCCTTCCACTTTCACGTACAAGCACAATATAAAATGAGTTTAGTTTCCAATCCAAATTAACAGTGTATATAAGTAGCTAACCTCGATATCATTTTATTAGAGTGATCATCATTCAATTCCGAGTGTAACGAAAGCAGATACACGTAGTACATAGATCAACATGTTGGGATGAGTAGGAATTCAAATCTACCAAGTTTAAATTAATTATTTTTTCATTAGTAGAATCAGAGTTTACAATTAGAAGGATAATTCAGATACTACCATGCTATTTAGGACGGAGGTTAGGTCTTCAACAGACTCTGTTGAAATTGTCGGTTTGTATTTGTAGTACTCCGTACTCTGTACCATGTATTACAATATAATTAATAAAATCATTTAAAGTACCTACCTGCTACCTACACCTAGACTCTAGCTAAATTATACTATTTAAGCGTTGTAAACTACGTACTTAAGTGCTAATCATTTTTGATTGGATGTTTGGTGAGTTCATCTATAATTCAAGTAGAAGTGTTTAATTATTTTCATGGCTCAATGAATTACACTGAACAAGTTAAAGAGCCAGAAGGCAGACTGCAAGGGTGAGTCCATTCTACTTCACTCGGTTCATTTAATACTATCACATTACGTAAGTGTCTGTAGCAAAATTTTGCTATGCATACAAACTATAGTCTATTTGTAATTCTATTCAATACAAAATTCAAACTGAAACTGATAGATGTTATTTTATTCCCTTCTTCTCTATATTATGACTTTCTCTTTAATTTCAAACATAAATTGTTTGTGAAACTCAGCATTCCTTGCAGCTTTGCGATTAAAGCCTCCACTATACTTAAATACAATATATATCAGTCAAATACAAAGTTTATTGCATATACACCTTATTACTCTGCATCTGCATCCAACATCTCCAATCTAATAATTCATTGAATTGTTATTAACGAGGCTGAACGAGCCTCGAATCGAATATTTAATTATAATGACAATTATTTTTGAAACTAAATCGTAGTAAAATTATTTTATGTCCATAAGGTAATTCGGAGAAAGTAAATATTTTTTACCATGATGCTTGGTTTTTATATTTTTGTCAGTTTAATAGCACGTGATGGTGGTTTATGCGAATCTTGGGACAAGATGTAATATTGAATTTTGATTTTAGTCTATCACTTTGCTCTGCTTTCCCCAATTTAAAATTATATTATATGGACAACAAATCAAAGACTATTTTAGATTTCATTTGAATGTAATCTATATGTATAATCTATGTGGTACAGCAGCATTCTACAAAGGATAATAATGCTGCAGCAGTAAGGTACCCAAAGGTATTAGTGAAATATGTATTATGTATTTGTATGTATTGTACGTATTAAGGTGAAATGGGAGAGAATAATGTTTGCCATTTGCAAGATAAAGAGGAAAGGGAGCTTTAATGTAATTTACGCGTTAGCTGTCTTTTGTTAGCTTGGCCGCTAATTCTCAATTTGTTAGACTGGACTTGACTTGATTCAGATCCTGAGCCTACTACTGAGCTGAACCGAATAATGGACGGTGGACCTACAGGGGCTACTCTAATGACTTGACCGTCCAGTCCACATCAGAGATCTCTATCGTCTATACTCCTAATAGCCCAGTCATGCAGTTAGATTAGAATAAGAACAAAGGTGAGTTGAGTTTGCTTCTCGTTTGGAGCTTTGTGTTCTGATCTGATAGACACATTACTTTTAGTATAGTATTATGGCCATGGCGAACGTTTAGTAGATGAGATTTAGCAAATCGATTAATTGTTCTCGTCCTTGGTTTGGCATGGCTATATGTAATGTTAGATTTCTCATTAACTTTCTTTGAAGGATTCTCTGAAGCCCGTCCAGTAAAACTAATGTTATTAAGTATATGACATTTATATGTGCTCCGTGTTTCTGGTGGGAGAAATCCAATCACAGAGAATATCTATTTATTAGAGATGTGTAGAATTCTAATTGATGAGTAGGACTAAATATTTTTAAATGCAATTTCACTGTACATAACTAAACTTACATAACTAGACATTATCTTCTTACATCTTTTTATAGTACAGAAAAAAAAAAGAATTTGTAGCTTTTACCATTCACATGTATTAGTTACAGGTGCCCGTGGATTTGTGCTTGTACTTGTACTTACGATATGGTGATCATGTTAGGAAAACAATTTCGCACGTTCCGAACATTTTATCTTACTCTGAAATTGAATATTGGAATGCAAATTCCTAATGAATGGCGAGTGTAAATTAAATCATTAAAATCATTGCATCGGATTCTCTGAATGGAATGCATTTAAAAGTTGCAGTTCTCGGTCTAATTGTGTAATCATAAAAGTCAGAACTGTTAATATGCTGTGCATAGAAGATCTTCCATTTAGTTCCAAATTCTAGTTAGTAATAGCTGTCTAATAAACTTGTTGGTGATATGTATAGTACATATAAAGCTTTAGTTATACTTACTACGTTTACCTATAGCTATACTACTGTATAAATAGGTACTTAATAGTGGTGATGCATAATATTAGTATGTGTATGCATTTAGAATGAGTGTGTATGGTAAAGAGAATAATATAGTATTTAAGTAGCGCGTGAACTCCATTAGATGATCCACCTTGAAATACAACTCACGTCCAACAGCGATTTGCTATTCTGGCAAGGAGAGTAAAAATGAATCTCTCTCGCTTCACTGACCTCACCATATCCATAACATATCATATATTCTACGTATAAAGGGAGAATACCTTAGATTACTTTAGGTAATACCTATATATGTAGTACAGAATTATACTATAAGTTGGTTTTGTCTGTTGACTACTGCAAATATATTGTACATACTATATACATATATATATGTATTCATAGTAGAGTAAGGTATTCCAATCTCTTCAGTTAAGTTAAGTTGACTTGGCTTGACTTGACTTTACTTGACTTAGAGTTAACTTCCTTTCACTTTTGCCAAAAGCATATTCGGAGAAAGTGAGAAATTTTACATCTCGTATATCAAACATGTGTGCAATATTTAAACAAACATGTTGGGAACTGACTTTAGTAAAGGCGAAGGGGAAATGTACTTAAGCGAACCAGCTAAGGAATTACATGTTGCGAATGACAAGGAGAAGGGAAAGGAAGTTCCCAACCAACACTTTTCATTTCTCGTACTTGGTTGATAGTAATAAAATATTCCTCTCACTCCAAATTCAATAAAAGTAAGTCTCATTACTTAAATAGGGCTGCATTACCGACAGACTTTCTCTGCTAAAATAAAAATGACTTCTCTGATTTTACTAATATTCTACTCTACCGGGAAACTACTAAAAAGTTTGGTTCTCTTGGGCCTATAGCTTTTTTAATCAATAAATTAATATCTACCATAGGCAAATAATATTTTTATCTCCGATTCGTTCATTCTTCCTACGCAGTTATTGCATACGTAATATACAATGCAATGCAAAACTCAGGAATAGTACGGACTACATTGCACAAATGGTTGATGCTTTTTGTTGTCCCCTTGCAAATGTACTAATTTCGCCAGTGTGGTTGGTAAGTAAAATAAAATAAATACCTAAGTAAGGCATAGCTATTTATTGAACGCTAAAATGCATAATGTATAAAACTTTTGATGATTTACATACACAAAAGAAATGTCCACTATAATTAATTGTACGGTTTGACTGCAATAAAAAATTAACCATTACAAAAAGCATATAACAAGTGGTTGACCTAAGCAGTGCCACTAAACTGACTTAACTACTATATTTGTTGATGAAAATAGTCTAAATGGCATCCTATTACATAGAACTATTTAGTACTGAATACTAAACTCACAAAATCTGATATTGCCCATGTTTGGGGTAAATTGAGATAATATTCATCAACTTCTGAAAACGAAATTGTAAAAGTTGAACAGTTAGAAAATTACATTTCCTACCGACAGACAAACACACAGATAGACAGTGCCATCATTCGCATAAGTGGTCTATCAACAACTATTAAATAGTGATTCAATGACTCTTGTACCATAATATGGGCTTTTTTACCAATACTTTTAAATTTTAGAATTCTCATATGTATTTTGTAGTTATTTATTGCGTACTGAGGTGAAAGTTGGTAAAAGTTTTAAATTATCTTTAAACTCCTGTGTATTATAGTGATTGGAAAGTCTGGCACATTCTATAATAGTATGATTAACGGAAATGTATAAGAAAGCTTACAGCTGAAGTTCCACTGACTACTGAATTTTGAATGACACTGTAGTGGGGGGTGAGTTACGTTGTAAATATGTAGAGTAGAACAAAGTAAAAAATATTAATCCTTTTGTGTGGGCTTTGTAGGCCTCACTGTACTATGTATGATCTTATCTTTAGTAATGCATTATAAGAGTGGGAGATTATAGCCTTTCTTTGTTCATAAGAAAAACACAACTTTATATGAAGGAATGAAGTGAAGCTCAAAAACCAAAAATAAACCTCTAGGGTGTGATCTGGCTGAACTGCTGGAGAAGATGCTGAGCTGCTGATCTGAGGAGATGAGATGATTCGAGTGCCTATCTTTCTAGCATCCACTCATACAGTCAGTGTGGTTCCAAAGGCCCCAATTTATTTCTCATGCTTGAATTCGCAAATAAGAAGCAGCCGTACGATTACCTAAGCTTGAAATGGGAATTGAAGAAGAACCTGACTGGATCGAGTGACTTGATGTATACAAGTTTGCTGTGTAGTGTTATTTAGTGTACTGAGACTGAGATTCAAAGAGGAAGTTGAACTGAACTGATCTGAAAGTCGAATGATGACAACAACCAAACCTGGCCTGGGAAAGTTAAAAAAGAAAACTTGAAACTAGATGAGCTCCTTCATCTTTTCTTTTTCTTTTTAGATGAAATGACTTGTGATGAGCTTATCGTTAGTTTTATTACACAACTGCTAACGATACGAGCTATTATATCCTATAGGGTATTATTACATATTCACAAAGAGTGGATATTACATCTCATTTTCAAAATTAAAAGGTATAAGCTTTCTATCTTTCTCCGATGACAAGTAGTACAACGATATTTAATACCAAGCTAGCTTGAAAGTTGTTATAATGAGAATGAGAACCAAAATGTAAATGTTGCAGATATACAATTTATTATGGCGCAATTAGGGATAGGATATGCATGCTGAATTAATTTACCAACGTTATATAGCTGTCATAGCTAAATATAAACTCATAAATCATCTTTTAATACAAATTGCTCAATTAAATATACTATGGAAAAATATCGATTCAAAAAAATGATATCTGTCTAATATTTTGTAAGCAAACATTTCCAATCTTACATATCCGTACCATGTTCAGAAAAAATTACATTTTGTGTAGGTGCATTATACAGTTTTTACATTATTACTATGTACCGGTAATGTTATGTATTTCTATGTAGATCTCATTTTGTTTCTAGGTCCTGAGTGAAACTGCCAGCTCATTTCGCATAATGAGAAATAAATTAATCTGTAAGGTATCCCCTAAGAATGTTCGTTTTTAGTATTTAGTGAAGGATATCTTGTATCTTGTATATTGAAATTATATGTAACGTATACAGTACATACACAATACGCACACAGGGGCTATAATATTGAGAAAATATTAATAAGGGAGATGATCCGCAAACCTAGAATCCGTAAACTGTAAATAGTAAGTGTAGCTTTTGAAAAATTTCACTATATTCTTATTCACGAAGCTAACCCTAACCATATACAATATGCTTTGAGTAATTTGTCCATCAAAGGAATTCATCAAGGAAGTACAAAATACAACTGAGTCTAATCGAGCTGAATTTCTTCCTTGTATTCTTATTTTAGTTAAGATTGTTGTATCTTATGTGTTATACTTCGTATCCAAGTTGAAAGTTAAAATTTTTGCTTAGTCAGTTCAGTCAGAGCAGTCGTTCTATTCCGGGGAATGCTTCTCTTAAAATGTCTTTATATTTGGTAGGGTAGTTGGATGTTGGATCTTCTTTTTCATAAACCTCCTTTGAGAACAAAAATATTGCTTTGCATATCTGCAATATGTATTATAAAATACTATCCTGCATTTTGTTTACTATAGTTGTGTACATACATACAATATAAATAGATATAAAAGATGGTAAAAGATGTGAGGATAGCTTTTTCCTATTAGTGTGTGAAATAGGATACACAGATGAGTAAAGCGGAATAATATCTTCCACGTATGTGATATATTTAAGTTAGACAGTAGAGTGCACATCTAATATATGGCTTCTCATCCTCTAACATAAACGTAAGTATGAACACATTGCATTGTAAATTTTGTGTTACTGATGTTATGTAGCATTTTCCTATGCAAAGTAGTAAGCGGAATAAACTAAAGTATAGTAAAGTAAACGTGATTGCAATTTAGTTTTCTTCCTTAGAATATTCTATGAAATTGGACTGTGTTTTCTTCAGGCCCCCAAGAGATTTTCAAATTTTTCACTTTCTATTGCATTGTTGTTCATCCTATACTCGAGAGCGGGGCTTGGATGTTAATTTGCAAATGTATCATTTTGCTATATTTTTACAAGCTTAAAATTGATATGTTTAGAATTTTCAAAACTTTTTTCAAAAGTTATGATCAGTTAGCGTAAAGTACAAATTTTTCTGTTGTTATCTATTTCTGTACACCCAACAGCTAAAACTGATCATCATGAATGAAATATTTTAATATTATATAGATCAATCTAATAAATTAGTATCAATATAGCTGAATTAATAAAATGTGATCATAAACACCAAAAACATTATAATATTACAACTTAATTTAAATGTCTATAAGGTAAATATGTAGATTTTTTAGAGTATAATATGATGTTTTTTCAGCAAAGGTAAAGAAATCCGCATCTCTAAACAATTAGATCGCTCGTTTTTGTTGAATATTTATGTCAAATTGAATTACAGTGATTCATAGTAAAGAGGCAAACATAGAATAAGCTCGTAAATCGTAATTCTTGTTGGTTTCTTCCATGAAGAAAGAAAAAAGTGAAGATAGGAAGTCAAAAGAGAGAATCACATCCTTTATTTGTATTTTTGTGTTGCTATTTGCTAGCTGGGTTGTTTTGTTGTAAAGATGTGGCTGGTATGCTTGCGTTAGTGTGCGTAGGGAAGTCTGTAGCCTCTTCTGTACTGTACTCTACTACGTACTATATAAATGCTACGTGCCGTTTCCAGAATTCCAATGAACCTACTGCATACATTGTACTTGTAGTAGTGTATCGACTTGAGCTGAAGTTTGAGAAAAAGGAAGATGGATGTGATGGGATGCGGAGTGAGTAAGGTAAAGTGAAGTGGAGTAGTTCTCAGAGTTAAGAGTTTGCTTTGCATTTCTTTTTTTCCGTTTGCCTTGAGCTTCTGGCTTGACTTAACTTGAGTTGGCACATTCTACGTTTACCTTCTTCCTTGTATTGCGTCCTGTCTCCTCTGTGTCTCTCTAAAAACTCTTTTTAGAAGTATTAAGTATTACGATATGCATGTGGTTAGAGATGGGACCAAAGATCGAGAATCATTTAAGCCCAAGAAGAATTTCTGGACTGCCTGGACTCAAAAAATGTTTTGCTCCTTTTTTGTACGGGTTTGCGTGCATGTGTGGTTATATACAAAAAAACCTTAATTTCTGAAAACCTTTAACTACTTAATGGATTAAATGTGTTTTATTGCATGAATTTATCGTTTTCCAGACTAATTTGAGACAAAATTTTCAAAATTATTTCGAGACAAATCGAGTTGGAGGCAATTTATCCCAAAAATTTCAAGGCGAAACGAGATTGAGACAAAATTTTTACACAATCCCACATTAATGAAGAGTAAAACAAATTTTTACCAGTTTTTGGGACAAAAGATCGACACAAATTGCTGAATATCGATACGAATTTAAGCCGAGATAATTTTGTGGACTATTTTCGAAACTTATTTTTAAGGCAATTTTCCCAATTTCAACTTCCAAGACGAATCGACATAGAAAAGTAAAAGTAAACTCAGTCCCATCTCTATCATGTGGGGTTTAAAGATGTTCTTATATATTAGGGTAACTACTGGTAGTCTCCACAGATAGATACTTCCAGGAAGTTCGGATTTCTGTGAACAAATGAAATGAAATGGAATCAATGAAGCTTGTCAAATGCTGGGACGGTCATACAATACACAAGATTTGATTCACTTGCCTTGCCTTTGTAGAATGGAGAAAAGATATTAGAAGCTTCACTTGACTTGCCCTACTCTACTCTCCAGCCAAGCCAAGTCAACCCATTCTCGTTTGAGTTTTAGTTCGACTTTACCTTATTCTTAGACTCTTAACTTGACATTTCCTTTCGTTCCTCTCTGTTGATCTTTGGCTTCGTCTCCACAACTGGAATAAACTGGACCAAAGATTTTTTACCGAGTTTTTCTTTTCGAGTGTCTCGAGTTGAATTTGGCTTGGCTCACTCCCTGCCTGGATGCCCTTCCTGTCATCTTGTCTTGTCCTCTCCCACTTTTTTATTTCAAATTATTGTAGAAAGAAAGAAACTTTTTTGGAATCTATTTAACTTTCAGGAGGACCATGATTCCTTTTCAACTGCGACAGCACTACACAACAGGACAGATACATTTATCTTCAAATTGTGATCTAATAGTGTCCTCAATTGAGAAACGTTAATATTTCTTTGCTTTGTCCAGTAATTTCTTTTTCAACCTACACAGATTTTATTTCCGTTTCAGTAGCAATTAACTATCATTCTTATCTCATTATATGCAATGATGTAATAATAGTAATACTATTTACTTTCAGTAGATCAAATCCTAGCAATAAAACAAATCAAATAGCATTTCAAATTATGGTTGATCAGTTTCTAATTACATTTCCATCAATTAGATTAATATAAGAAAATGTCAAATGTCTGACATTTACGCATTTGTATTATTGTAAACTACCAAAAATTCCTAAACTATTTAGTGAAATAATATTGGGTTAGGTTATTCGATGATTTTACCCTTGTTTAAAGTTTATGAAATAAAAATGACGGTAAGTGTACAGTATACTAAATCGATGAAGGTATTCTTTAATAGATTCATGTTCAGAGTATTCTTAGAATTTCCAAGAGTAGGGCTTTAGTTAATGCAGCAGAATACTATGTATGTATGTATGAGGAAAAGTAAGGTTGTGCTTGTGTGTGAATAAGTAAAATTGCAAATCTCTTGCTAGTTGCCTTCTAGCGCTTATTTTGCAAAGATTGAAGGGAAGGGAAATAAAGTGTCTACCTACATACAGATATATTTCTACTAAGAAACGAGTTGGCCTAGTCTTCTACTATATACTTTTACCTATACTAGTAAATATTATGTATTCTGCCATTTAGAAGGATATAAAGTCGTGGAATCCAGATTTTAGAGTATCTAGAGTAAAGCTATTTAGTTTCCTTCTCCTTGTCTTCCACTAACACAAGAAAATGAAGGAAGGAAAAGACGGAGCTGATTTGAACTGACTGTGTCTATGTCTATGGAATGTCGAGCCTTTCGTTGTCGTTGTCGCTCTTCGTTTGTCTCCTTTTCCTTTCTATACTTACTTCGTCTCTCTAAAACATTCTTTTACATTTACATTAGAGTTTGGGACATTTTACGTTACGTTTTAGCTATAGTTAGAATTTAGAATATAGTAGAATAAAGTGTAAGATGGATGGGAAATGGGCAGGGTACTGTCTAAAGTCTCCTCACTGCTCCACATCCAAACTCCGAACCAAACCAAACCAAACCACCCACCCGTTTTCTTAAAAACTTCATTTACATTTCTAATTTTCTGAATTACAAATCCGTTGCTAATGCTTATAGATACTTACCTCTACTTTATTTTATGCATACCTGCTGGCTGGCCCTATAGCCCTAGTTCTAGTTTCAAATATTATATTATACGAAAACAGCTTACATTTTCCAAGGAAATACATTAGCTTTCCTTCTATTTACTTTATGACATAATTTAGTTAACGACAACGCTACAGTTACAGTCTTACAGTACACGTTCCTTGTCTTCAACTCTTATTATTTCTCCATGTCTTGAGACGATACCTAAAGTTGCGAAACGAGGCAAGTTCTATATAGCCACAAGTTAAACTTTTATTATATTATGCAGTTGCTAATTTCTTATGAGTTGAGTTGGATCTGGGATGCTGGATGTTGAATGTCGCATTGGTTGGATGTGGTATGACAGGACATGAACGGGACAACATTTCCCAACTAAACTGTCAACAGTGCAAACTCACAAACGAATTCTGTAATGCTAAATATTTAAGTTGAGTATACTATTCGTATCGTAAGGAAATAGTGGTTTGGCTAACTTTTTAGGTTAGATAGGGATACAATTATGTATATGTAGAAGGCACGAAGTACCAGAAGGCAGGAAACCCGAAACTAATGCATTGTGCATACAGATTGAACGTACAATGTTCTCAATTTATGTGAAGGTCCCTGGAAATCTAAATGTTTAATTACCTACTAAATTATTTATACATCCAAATTCATTTCTGCGGGCATTATCGTTGCAAAATTAATTTAACCATAAAGCGAGTATGACCGATTTTTGGATGAATTTAATAGACGTTTTTATGGATTATAATTTTATATGCAACTCGCTAAGTACTGATTTCTTGGGTCAAATGTCGTCAATTTGTGGAGGAACAAAATTATAAAACAATTATTACAGTTACATTTTGCAGTAAATGAGATAATTGCCTTTTTTACAAGAACTGTGGGCCTTTTTCAATAGTATGTCCTACCTACGACATGTTTATACCTACGGGAATCATTATATCGTAAAAGTAGCCAAGCCTAAGTATATAAGTACTGCATAGAATTTAAGAACTGTTACTCCTATGCGTAATATTATGTACTAATGTGTATAGCAGTTGGTTGGTAGTGTGGAATCATTGAGAATTAAAATAGAACTGGAGAAAGAGCCAAAGAGAAAGGAAGAAGGGAAGGCTTGCTAATCTTAACAGCTCCGAAGGAAAGTTAAGACCGAGATAAGTTGTAGAATCAGCATAATACCGTTGGCAAATATTGCAAATTAAATTACGCTTAATTTGCACTTGACTTAGGCACTTGGAGAAATGTAAACTTGTTAGAGAAGACTTGGTCTTCCTTTTACCTATCTACTTCTACTAACTGTTACTCGGCATACTCTCCTTTCTCCATGTTCTACATTTCTTGTTCGTTACTGTCTCTGCCTCTGATGTGGTTCCCTTTCCGCTTGTATGGGCAGATTAGGTTACATCTCCTTTCCTATTCTCATCTACTGGTAATGGTTAGTAGATGAACGTTCATTGCATTGCTTTAGATCGTGTTATAAGAGAAATGAGCCTTTCACTCTACTAACTTTTATACTTATGTACAGTTGTATATAGTAAAGTAGAGTACAGATATACATATCATGTAACGTAGACATACCTAATATTAAAGTTAGACGAGCGATTCGGTATCCTACGTTTATTTAATTTTGTGGCAAATTAGGATCACTATAGTCTTTTATATAGTTCCTTTCCTGCACAAGTCTTAAAAATGCATAACGTACTATTTAAGTGCAACTAATCCCACATAGGTATCTGTGTGTCCTGCCTTAAAATCCACCTTCAACCGATACAAAGCCTAAACAGCTCCAAGAAAATTTCCCAGACAGTAATCAAAGCCTTGATAACTTTTAGCCGCGGAGCTTATTAATAAATTGCAGTTAACCTTAAATACTTGCTCATAAAGCCATTTTAATTGATAATAGTTATCAATTATAATTACGGTATGTATTAACAATATTATAGTAAAATTCTTTGTACAAGAACTACTGACTGAAATCCCCTTTTGACCTTTATTTTTGCGATATATGGCATATTATGTGGTTTAAGGTATCTATCATTTACATAGTATTCCATTTTTAACAATGAGGTGAATTATTACAAACAATATTATAACCTTGCTATTGATCAAATAGTGTACATATAATGCATGTGCTACTCCATGATGGTCTGATTAAATCATTGTGCTATACTAAACCAAAGAATAATCTGCCAATTTACATATTTCCATTAGCATTAGAAACACTACCAAAAAGAATAACAGAACAATTTATTTAGAGTAAAGTTACGTAAGTTATAATCGCTATACGTACTGGTGCTGTAGCGACTGAAGCGTAAACAAGTAAACAAAAGTTAATCAATATACGTAACAGTAGTTCATTTGAAGGTTACTAAAAACTTGTTACTTATTTACCAATGCTATTCTTGCGATACGACTTATAGGGTTTACGATGCAATAGTGTATAAGTAGCATTTTTATGTATAAGTTGCTATCTCTCGTCAGAAAATCTATCCAGTAATAAAAATGGGCTCTCACTCGCAAATAAAAATGATTCCTTTGACGCACCAGTTAAATTTTGACGAAGTGAGTAGGCAAGAAGTAATTGACTTATCGAATTTTCGTGCTGAAGGGAAAAGAAGTTCTGCTGTACTTTTGGATGATGACAATCTGTTAGAAGGAGAATCAGGTTAATACCGATAAATAACCTAATAAAATGATCTTTCACTCGTATTCTTGCTAAAAAATTAAGTTTCCCTTGATAAATGGAGAGACAAGTGGGAGAAGAATTAATAGGAGACTTAATTTTAAGGGTCGAAGGAGCATTTACTCGTTTCAGAAGATGCAGACGGACAATCAGGAGAATTTGTAAAGTTTATGGAGCGTGAGCCCCCAAGTGGGATCCCAGCCGATTACGAGGAGACAATGTGGTTTCATTCTGTATTTTACAGGGCCATTCGCTCTCTGTTCATCCTTTCGAAATGGCCTTTAGTGCACGGGGGAAGAGTTCGCGGCTATCTTGGGCTGTACTTGGAGAGATACAGACATCTCTCGACTTACCCATTGATAATTTACCCGCTGAGTGAGTTTTGCTGGTGTTGGACGATAGTTCTTGCAGGAGTTTTGATGTGTACACTGATGTACGAACCGTTTCGGATTTCCTTTTACAGCGAGGAGTACTACAACTACAGCACAAGTTGGGATGTTAGTGTCAGTCTGGTAACGAGCCTCATCCTTCTGTTTGACATTCTCCTGACATTCATTACCGGATATGAAGGGAAGAGTTGGAACTTTGTTATCCTGGAACCAACAGTTATTGCGCGAAAGTATATCAGCTCCTGGTTCTTCTTCGACCTTTTTAGCCGAATCCCCTACGACGTTTTACTTTTTTACTACTATGAGTTCTCCGGGACAGAAGCTAATCTTCCCTGGCTCCGAATATTGGCGATGGTGAAAATAGTTCGGGTGGTAACGCTAAATGCCCTAGTGAACAAATTCCTCAAGTCTTTCCAATTAAAAGAGCTGACTATCCGATTGGGAAAGCTTTTCCTTTTATTTTTCATTGTTATTCACTGGTTCGCCTGTTTCCATTGGTTCTTACCTCATTTAGTGAACTCTGGCTTGGAAGAACCGAAAAACGGGAGCTGGGTTAGCCAACAATCCCTTTGGAATGAGCCGAAAAGTTTTCAGTATTTGAGTTGTTTGCTTCGATCAGTGTCAACTCTTTTCTTGGTGAGTTACGCGGATATTTCAGGAGGAGCAGCAGGATTGGAAGAAATGTTTTGTACAATTATTAGTTCCATAGTTGGACTAACTTTGTATGGATTTGCCATCGTGTTATTTACAGTGTACGACAACACTTTACACAAAGCTGAACAAGTTTATAACAAGATGATGGGCTCCCTGGAAGAGTATCTCCGATTTAGAAAAGTTCCGGAAAATCTTCGAGAGAGGATATACCTCTATTACGATCGCAAGTTTGCCGGGCACTATTTCCCAGAGAGTCTCCTCCTGGATACCTTGTCGGAGAATTTACGAACAGAAATCAAAGTATTTAATTGCCGACACCTCGTGGACAAAGTACCCATGTTTGAAGATGTACCTGGGAATATTATTAAAGATATTATTAAAAGACTCGTCTATGAAGTTTATGTTCCGGGAGATCTGGTCGTAACATACGGGAGGGAAGGGAATTGCATGCATTTCGTTCAAGTAGGCACCTTGCAAGTTCTCACATCCACAGGGACCATCGTCGGCGAGATCCACGATGGGAATTTCTTTGGAGAATTCGCTCTAGTTACAAATGAGAAGAGAATGGCCACCGTAGTGGCAAAAACGCCATGTGAAACTTACCGGCTGAGTCGTGATGACTTTAGAAACTGTGTTCAAGGCTACCCTGAAGTTTACGAGAGGATTCTGCAAGTGGCCAGAGAACGAGTGGGGATTGAACATCATGCTGCGGCTATTAATAGGAATATTCACGGAGAGCAAAGTCCTCCGCACTCTTTGGCACACTTTCTTTCCTTCGACCAACAAGAGCAAGAAAATAAGAAACTTTATGGAAATGAGAGCACTAAAGTTAACAGTGTCGATCTGGATGGGGAAAATACGGAGAAGCAAGGAGAATTTAAGGAAATTCTAGTCCCACGTACAGAATTGCCAGAAAATCCAAATCCAGAAAACCCAACCGAAGTCAAATCCAGAGTTGGCTTTGCGAAAAGAAACGAGATGAGGAATTCCTTGGGCAATAAAAATAAACAACAAAATGAAAAGGAGGACGAGGATGTCAGCAGAAAACGACAGTGATTATCAAACTCTCCTTACTCTTCTTGTTAACAAAATCAGCCTCAAACTTGTTATACTTAACAGACCTTACATCTCCATCTTAAACTTATACCATACAACATAGTTCTAAAACAATACTAAATAATCTAGGAACAAATGATAGAGGTGTAAATGCTAAATGGTAAATACTAGAATGCTTATATCCAAGTATTTCCTTATAGATAATGACCAAACCTTATATAACTATCAATAGCCTGTCTAAATGCTAAAGCTACTTAAGTTACCCCCCATTTCCTTAAACTACCTAAGTATGTATGTAGGAACGAAATGTTACAATTTCCATTTCTCCTGTTCTGTTAATGTATAATCGATTCTAGCAATTTAGCCCAAGATCCTTAATGTCCTGTTAATTATTCAAGGTGGAAATCAAAAAGAAGCCAACCAAACATAAAACCATTCCAGACTTCCATTATAATGCTTACCACCTACCAGTCCCGCTGTCAGACTAATAAACTTGAAAGGAAACGACTCAAATGATTTTATTCACGCACCTCATGAAAACTTGATGGATTTTACCAGTTCACTTTCTCTCCCTTTTGTTTATAGCCCTGCCGAATGGTGGAATAAAATTTTACTTCAACAAAATTCACTATAAAACAGAAACAGTACAGAAATTCTACACAGACATGCTTGTCTAGCTATACTCTGGCTTAATATTATTACATGTGCTTATTATAGCATTGAAGCAGTATCAATATAAGAGTATATATAGTATTTACATACTTAAATATATAAACTATATACCCTTTTATTTTGAACTTACACTATAGGTTTCCATTACTTTCATAAAAACACACTTGTATACATATATGTCACTATGCCCGGGTTCCGCAGCACCTCATACCTATTATGGTCTTCATAATATTGTCTTTTCTGGATAAATTCCCCAGCTTTTCTTTATTTTTCTTTATTTGTAACGAAAAGCTCGATATCATAACCTATTTTCAATTTTAACTATATTGATTTAACTACATCTTCTCTATCTGTTGTCCTTAATACCAAATATTAAAAAAAATTCTAATAAAATCTCCTAATCGGAAGAAAACTAAATTATTAACTTTACTAAATGAATAGTACTCTTTCGTTTTAATAAATAATGCTGTCAATATCTATAGATATCAATAAAGCAAATTAATGCAGCATTCTTATACTACATAAAATACGTTCAAGCTTAGATTTACGCAAGCCCAAAAAATAGTTCAAATGTTTAAAACCTTCTTTGCTAAAAGGCATAATCTTTAAGAAGCACATAAATTAATGTACCTGGAAGAATACAGAATAATGATGACCATACGGCGAAAAAAGTTGAACAAAGTTGTATTTTTGTTTCTCAGTAGACAAAAGGTCCAATGACCCTTAATGAAGTTCTGTGACAGTGACACGTATACCCTTAAATGTAATATAAAAACTATATTAGCCATAATGTAGCTTTCTGTTGCAGACTTGTCCCATGTTCGTATTTTTTATGTTAAAGTCAAAAAGTCACTCATGGCAAGTCACTGTGTAATCGTATGTATCCGAATGTATTTACATTACACAGTCATCCATCTCATTCCGTTTTATAACGATTTGGCTATACCAGAGGGAAAGGAAGTAGTAAATGCCAAAGAAGTAATATTTACTAAGGTTTTGGTTTGGCCATAACTTGTCGGTTGTTTACTTTTATCGGACGCAAACACAGTCAACTCAATTCCAACTGGAATCATAAGGGAAGGAGAGGAAGGGAAGAAGACCAGGACCAGACCTTGGACGACTATGCACTGTGCAGTAAGTAAAGTAAAGTAAAGTAACCGTGGACTCGTAGACCATGGAGGACCACGACCACTGCCTACTACCTACTCTAGTTTAGTAAATAAGAAAGTCTAGCCAAGAAGTCTAACCGAAATGAACTGAGGAGAGGAGATGGAAAGGGAAGACAGAGAAGTCAAGTGAAGTGAGTAAGTGAACTGAACTAAACTATAGAAACTCAGTCACCGTCACATTCCTCATGCAAAACAAAGTGTAAATTTTGGGGCATGCGTTCCTTTTCACTGAATTCACTACTTTCTCCAGTATTTAGGCTTTTACCCCATAGTACACTATACCTATACACAACTCCAGAAAGTGTCCCTTAGCTTAGTTCGAAATTCACAATATAAATTGAATAGCCTGCATTGCAAGGACTATTTCTGTGTCCTTCGAACTAGCTTTACTAATGTATTATCTATTTGTACACTATAGTACGCCTATACGTGGCTGGACAAAATAATTTTCCCTTTAATTGAGAACGGTCTACATATTCCTGTTATTTAAAACATTTTAAATCTCATTTGGTGAGAATCTTAATAGACGAACAACAGCCAGGTGCATCTAAATTTATCTATTCATCTTTTTAAATTTTGCGTCTTCATTTTAGCCCGCCCGAGTGTGCGAGGCTGGCTTATGTAATCGCAATGTCTGTCTGTCTGTGTGTCTGTAAACAC
>JAQFYC010002540.1:0-25049 GCA_034694165.1 Tomocerus mixtus | reverse complement strand
AGTCTGGGATAGGGATTTACGTGTAATTGACACTTTGACCATATTTTTTACTACTTTTCGCTCCGAATTTGCAGAAAACGAGAAACATCACCCCTAGAGAAAATTTTTATCTTTCAAACAAGCTAACACAAGGAACTGCATGTTTTGCCAAACTCTTTATTTTTTTTCCCGAAATTTCTTCGTTTTTTCCCCATAAGAATAACACAGAGAAACAAGGAGATTTTCACACATCCAAAAAATGAGGGTTGCGCACATCTCTCGTTCTTTTGCCTACTTAGTCAATATTGTCTATCCAAGCGGTTAGCGTCCTATCTAAGTGAGCCATTTTCAAGTAGATCTAGAAAGTTTTATTCTTTCTTCCTTCCAGGTAACCTTAATATGTACAATACACCTTGCTTGCATACTGTTTGTGTCCTTTTGGAAGACAGGAAGACACCCATAAGATACTAAATACAATCCACGCTAAATATTTGCTTTACTTGTTGAAATACTAATGCTATTGACTATAAGCATGTTGTGCATAATTGTAGTATCTGTATAACCATGTAAAACTCCCTTTTTCACAGCAAAATTCTCCCATTCCAACGACCTTAACTGTTTCCTGTTTTAATAATTCGCACCAGAAGCCAATACATAGATTAAAATATCTAATATTTTATTATCTATTTCATACTATTATGTGGTTTATACTTGATTGCTACAGCTACATATGGCAATAATATTCGATAGAGCGGTGAATCTTAATGATGAAAGTAGGTTTGCAAAATGTCTGCAAGGCTCTTCTATTTTGTTATCGCTAATCCCATTTATTCCTAATGCATGTGCAGTTTCATTATCTAACCAAAACAAACATAAACACGTATTTAGGTTCAACATAACGGCGGTTGTAGCATGTTGACCATGTGAAATAACCTTAATGCTATAGTACATAGGGAAAGTGTTACGTACTAACACTAAATAAATACTAATAAAATATATATCCCTCTCTTAGCTAATATTCCCAAAAATTTACTCGCAACATTGTAAATATGCTAGGGTTTGCTTGATTCCTACCCCTAACCTGCACAAAAGTGTCAAGCTTCAGAACGCAATGTTAAAAGTTAATTTGTAAATAGACAGGCGAATTGGAAACTAATTTAACGATGCAGTGCTGACAAATAATTTGTTCTTCACTTCGTAATTGTGTGCACAATAACGATTTTAATGGAACTCTGTAGAGAAGAGTTATATGGAACATGCAATGAGAATGACCGAGTAACCTAATGCTTAATTTATAGTCTGTATTCTGTACACTCTGTAGATTAAGTAAGCGTAAACGTCATCTCCTTACGCAAAAGTAAAATGCTGAAAGCAAAATCGTTTCATCGTCTATTTGGGATCATTGTGAGAGTAACTGTAAGGTCACAATGTTACTCTGAGGGATTGATTTAGGAAGCCCTTAATCCTTTCGAAATTTTGAAATAAATATTGTGTCTAATTTTTCACTTTTATATTTTTCAAAGAGTAGCCCATAATTGACATGGAAAAGCTGAAGAGCTTGAGATTATTTGCATCTAAAAATTATATCAGCCCTCTACGAAACAGGTCTCTGGTTACGACTATGATTATGAATGAATGCCCAATGATCTAAATAATGTAACCCAAACAATAACATTTGTGTTGTTTGTAGTAATGCAACTGAATTAAGTACACATTTAATATTACATTTAGAAATGAAAGTAAAAGTGGATTGGAATATGTACATTGTCCTGGATCACTTAATGTCCTTTAATAAGTGAGGTCTTATTAAGGGACAGAAATTTATAGGAACCAAAAGTCAAAAATCGCACTTAACCTAAAATGACATATTGATAATGTTCTTGTAAATAGTTTTGATACCCCAATCTCTATATACACTTTATACACGTTCACATAATGAAACTACTATACTAGTGCTGCAACATTGTATCTGATGATGATTATTATAAAAGGTTTGTGTGCATTGATTTTGAATCTAACACAATAAAAGAATCCGAAGGAAACACAATAAACAGATTAAATAACGTAACCTAGTTTGAAAGTCAAAGTTACTCATTTAAGTCATAATTTGCTAAAAACTTTGTTGCATATAAGTTACGTAAGCAAATATCATTACTACCCAAATTGCATGATTCCGCATTATATTCAATTCAAAAATATTTTTTTGAAGAACTATGATTATTCTACGATTATTTATTGTTCGAGAGCAAGATTTCTTCGACTTCGTACGGGATTTTCTTTATAGAGACTTTACTAGGTACTATTAACTGAAAAGCTAAAGGTAAGTAGGTAAGTGGTTATTTAAAAGGAAACGATAAGTTTAGTTGAACGGGCGAAGAATATATTACTGATATTTATGTATATAAGCTCTTCAACACTTATATGCATTCAATGAATGCCTAGATACGAGATGCGGCAGATTTTCCCAATCACCACGTTTACATATCTTAATGTAAGTAATTGTTATAAAAAATTTCAATGATGTGATGTTGCCAATCTAAAAATTTAAAGTGGTCCTTGAAAGTAAATTATGCAATGTAAAATTTCTTTAAATATTTTTCACAGTCAAGCAACTCGTGGTTCCAGCAACCAATGAATGGTATTCCCATTTCATGCATGCATACATAACTATACCAGTATACCAGCTATGTTAATATTCACTATAATGTTTCAATATGTGCTTGGTTTGCAATGGACGATGACGATGCCTAACATTATATTATGCATGTTGCATTGGAATTCCCAGAGAATATTATATAAATACATAATATAAATAATCAAGGACAATAAATTAAAGTAACACAAACTGTATAATACTTCTGTCACTACTTTACCCCATATCTATTTACTTGATTACTTGACTTGTACAGTTAGTGGCTTTATGATATAGATAGAGATACCCATAGATAAACGAGCTATTTATGTCTCCATAGGTCGGTGTACTAGCTATTTATTACTCATTATTATACGGCTGATATGAATAATACCATTACCTAGATAAAAATAAATGACAAGAGTTAGAAATAATTATGAGTACCTACTGTACAAGTGAAAATGGAGAAATCTTTAAAGAAAGTTCAAATTGGGATGCAAGCAGAATCAATAATATTTTTTTCATTATCACTAGCCACGCACCCAAAAGTTTTTTTCTCCCGATATTTGTCCTTTGATTTGGATTCTATTGGGGCCAACGACACATTGGGTTTCGCAGGGTTGCGAAACGAAATTTGGTAATATTGGCTGTATGAGGATATCCAACTAATTTTGTGTGAGCTAAGCAATCATTATAAGTAGAAAGAGTGAACAACAAAACCAAGCTTTAATGTAAATGAGTTCAAAATCTTATTATGGGTTAAAGCTACAAATATGTATATATATTTCGCAGGTGTTAATAAATATGCATCTACAAAGGCAAAAGTTAAGGAAATGTAAATAACTTATTTAGGTGTATAACATATTTATATCTATCTAATTATTTTCGTTCTATTTAATTAATACTGAAATTAGTGCGATTTAGTATATAATTGTACATCAATATTCTGTTACTTACATAACACGATATAATTAATATTTGTGAAGGGAAATCCTTGGTCATCAATTTATCCCTGACAATGGGAAATTGGGGATACGTAAGTAGGCTTTCGCCTATCCCTGACAGTGGGAAAAAATTATTCACCTACCAATCCCAGTTAATGGGAATCTGCCCCGTGATCGTAAAATTTGATAACTTGAATTCATTGGTAGATAGTGGTATTCCCCCCATTTCTACACTGAAATATAATACACTGTGTAGATATTTGCATATGTATATGGAGTATGGCATAATATGCATCTACTTCATTCAACAGTATACTAGGGCATTTTTACCGTGGGAAGTTATATTTAGATATTCTTTTGATTAGAAAAGTTGAAATGGTTGGAATTTACTAAAAATAAAGGAAATTGGAATGTATACAGAAACAAAGTCGGATGCAAAACTGATATCTCTAGTTTCCTACGCAGTTGTACAATTACTTAATGTTTTAACAATGCAACCGTTGCAAAGATTACTCTAAAAGGTAAATACTAAGAGTTTTGTATATATGATATGCATACTAAAATGTATCTATGCTATATAATTTACAAAAGTGATACTTAGCATAAAACCCGGCTCAAAGGTTTAATGGCTCTGGAGTGAAATTAACTATTAACCGATCGTTTACCACACATAACCAGGACAGTAGCTAATTGTAATTTCTTAATCTTTCCACGTGTTCCTTAGAACGGGGAATTACTGATAAACTGCTATAATACATTGCGAACTAATTGGCTTGGCGTGGAAAACCCATTCATTCTTAGCTATTAAAGGCTGATGCCACTAATACTAATCATAGGAATACTTCTGCTCAATGATGTCTATGACTCTATGACCATAGATTACAATTAATGACGCTTTATTGTGTGTATCACCAATTCCGCAACAAATGCTCCGATTTCTTTTCACGCCAATGTTTCCGAATCTCCAAGAAATCCTTTGTTTTCTAACATTTTAGCTGGTCAGTTAAATATATAGAATTAAAAATATAGTCACATGAGGTATTTCATATTATAAATGATTTGTACCAAATACTAGTAGTTAAGTTTAATTCCCTATTATTTTATGACTTCATGGAATAATTTTTGTAATCATTAATTTCGACATTTCAAACCCTTGTGAGTATGGTTTCGTCTTTGTGGCAACGAAGGTAACATTTACCGGATGGTAGCGCACAAAATTCACGTTTGCAAAAGTATAACATATATAACTGATACAATATATTAGCCTGTCGACATACTTAACGAATTGTAAGTGCTTTTCATTCCTATCTCTACAGATACAGATAGAATGCATGGATTCGTGGAGCCGGGGTGGTTCAATAAAAATTTATCATCAATCTAACTCTGTAGTTGAGTTACAGGTTACGTACAATAGTTAAAAGATACACAGTTTTGTAATTTATCGCTGGAAGAATGTACAATATAAGCTGATGTCCCTCATAAAGTGAAGATATTTAGTAGTAATAAGCCATTACTAAAACTGCTGGAAAAAAGTTAGATGTATATATACAATGTATACCTACTTGTAAGAGTGAGCAATGTATTACACAAAGGAAAGGAACCCCCTGACTCCAGTGCAAATGCTCCAGACAGCATCAGAATCGACTCTCACGTTACAGGTTAATGGAGTCAATGTAAGAGCCAATATTGCTTAAATAGTCATCGTCAGCAGGTTTGAACTGTAATTGTTTCTGTAGTAATGATTATCACTTTCCTAACCGGTAATAAAAATCTTCTATACCAATTACCGTTCGTAAGGAACATTCGAATATAAAGAATAATGATTGTGTAGAAAATGGTAGGATAATAGTAAGTATCCCCAGAAATTCTACAGAAATTAATATACACATCGATTGCAAAAAATAATTTAATCTAAATTACAATAATACCAACAGTGAAACCAAGAGATGCTGCATCTTCGACCTTGACCATAAATAACATAAAGTATGCATTACATTTGCATGCCTTCAGAGTGCTGGCAATGGTAAATTGGTTTTTGCAAAATATATCACTAGAAAAATTCTTTATTGTATTGTATCTTGTATTGTATTATTCCTCTCCATAAGATCTTTCTAAATCTGAGGACCGCATTATACTAGTAAATATTAAACCTAAGATCAAGCTACAGTTGTCCTTCCCCCATTGCTAGTTAGTTATTTAATGAATCAATGCAACTTATTCTTTCCAGATAATATTTTAAATTAACTAACTACATCTTACATGTTGGGGAATTAAAGTAAAGACTCATCGAAAATGTAAACGCTTTTTGTGTAAGTCTACCTATATATTAGCCTTATATGGCCACTGGCCACAGTTTTATCAACTAGACTCAGAAAGTTTTTCAATCCTGTTGCTGTTTGTCAGAGTCAGCAGAATGCAAGTTATCGTATCCAATGTCGAGTGTCGTGTTCCACAGGATAATGGTAATGAAAATACAAAACATGACTCAATGTCATTCTATTGACTGTACTGGGTCCCATGATCGTATCGCATCCCAAAAGCTGTTGTTGCTGTTTTTACATAATATATACCCACTAATACATATATACGTAAATGTCCCTAAGCCATACCTTAGAAGTATGTTCATCGTTAGTCTATCTAGAGTCTATGTCTATGTAGTATGGTGATGGTCCTCTGCAGTCAGTGCAGTGCAATCTCATTCGACTGAGTATTACTTATGTGCAAAAAATACACGTGCTTAAGTACCTATCTATTATCTATCTATCTATACGAGCCATAAGTCAGCGATAGAAAATGTATGCAATAATATATATGGCAAGAATGGCAACATCATCTCTCAATTTGCATTACCTAACACCACTGAACTAATATAACAGTTTTATATGTATAAATATTGCATTGCTATTACAGATAGAGATTGTTAGGGTACATACAGATATATTCTGTTGTCTGTATATGGCAACTACTTTATACATACTTATTTGTATTGTGTTGTGTTGCTAACAGTGTCAGTAACACTAGTTAATAAAGCTCATAGGATTTATATGCTATTATAAAAGTGTTTAAACTCTTAAATTGCACATTAACTCCAGATCGGTACCTACCTAGACCTATCTAAAATATTTATGTAATATATTATATACACAGTACTAGATTAGTACTTCGTACGCGTACCTTAGAGTACCTAGATCTTTATTAATTGCTACTCTGGGCATTTACTACTCTAGTTGCTACTCTAGGCACTTTTATTGGAAACTGGTAATTCAAAACAACTCTTCTAATACCATAAACATTCTGGCCGATTGAGTAAATAAAACTTCCACGTGTTATGTAAAAATGGCAAAAGTAAACTAAATATACCATATACACCGACTATTAAAGACAAAGCCATTTGGATATTTTGCAGATAACATACGCACACCTTACATATTTGGGCACTTGTGAAAATGATTTGTAGAAAGTTGAGAAAACTGAGAATTTTTAATTTGGTTTTAGCAAATGTCAGTTATCAATTTCGGAAAATTTTCCACCCAGTTTTCAAATTAGAAATTGAAATATCACAAAAATCAAGGTTTGTCCGATCAAAAATGAAATATAAAATACTTAAGCTTTGCCAAAATTTCATGAAATTCATTATAAATACAAAAGCATCTCGTACAGTTTTAAACTTTTTCCTATTTTCCAGTAAACCTTGAAAAATGAAATTAATTAATGTTTTTGACTTTCGACTATTGACTATATAATACACTTATACCTACCATATCTTTAACTATACTTATGCAGCTAATGCATTTTTATTACCTTTGTTACATTATGTGTTTATGTGAATATGTATTAATTTACTTAGTAGAAGAATACACTATTATGTTATGAAAATCACAAAAGCTGAGTTATTATCTGTATAATGCACCATTATATCAACTTTTCCTTTTGTTTTAAGCTAAAAAGCCTCAATACGTCTACAAATCAACGGGGTTTTTATATTTAGTTAGAAAAAATATGAACTAGGAAAACAACAGGAAAAACAGCTCAAGGAAAATTATTTAGCTTGCTGATTTTATATAAAATTCAACTTTTATGTAGGGTAGTAATAGGAATGCTAGTAGGGTCATCGTTCGACATGCAAAATAAGAGTATAATATTTAAATTAATGCTGCTGGAATATTACGGAACTGGAGGATATGTTTAGAATAAAATCAGCCTGGTTTATTTCAGCATGGTTTCTCATCCATATTACAGTAATCATTTCACGTTATTGATATAGCGTTATTTATTAGTAAGGTTAGTAAGGTAGTTTAGTACAGTTGAGTTGGGATTAAATAATGTACATCTTCTGCTAGCATTTCATACGCCAAAGGTCATATGGGAATGTCGTTTCACACGCTTTTATCAATGTTTTCAGTTGATGATCATGATGCAAGAGTGTTTTAAAGTGAGAGAACTTATAAGATTCCCAACTCATGGAAAATCATGCTTCCCAGCACAGAATTTAGATTTATAAAAGTATATATGCAGTAGCAGGCATTTTCTTAATGTAATTATAATGTGCGCAGTACACGCACGCATTTTACAAAGTGCATGGAGATTGGACACAATATAATTTAATTGTATAATAATCACATCCCTTTGTGTTTGTAGTATTGCTCGATTCTTATTGCATGCTGAAGATTCTATCTTTGGCTGTGGATAAGGATTAAAAGTACATCTTTGTGACGCTGACATCACAGATTCACAATCACCACATCATATGACTAGGAATCTTGGATAGATGAATTAAGTATTTAAGTTGAGTCAATAAGTGGGCAGTGGGCACATGTAATAAAATGCTTATCATGTACTTGACTTGTATAATATGAGATTATGGAAATAGCCCATTACCTGCACAGCAACAGCATAGTAAATAAATGCATATTAAGACAATAAATAGTATATATACTATAGCTACGCTAATATTAAGTTTATACATTTTGTATAAATTATCTTCTAATTACAACGATAAATATAAAACGTACTATATATCTAACTACTTTTTAAATAGCACTTACTTACTAACTTACTCCCATCCATCCTAATAATAATAGGTAGGTAAATAAACTATATAGGGAACTAGATTAGCAAGGCAAGCCTTATTATTCAGTATTCAGCCTTCAGAAGCTTGCTTGCTTGAAACATTCTCAATGCATTACATACACTTTTATACAACTTATCATTGTGCAACCTCACAAGTACAAAAAAATTATTTTATATAATGTGAGTGAATTGAGGAGGTTAGGTTAGATTATTATTGGATGTATGTATGTTGGTGCTCTACTGCATGGTTTACAATATATATAATAACCTATTATGCCCAAATGCCCATGACTACTAGTGCGAAAGTACTATAAGTAACTTCTAGCAAGTACGAAGTACCGTATTTACCAAACTAGTTCCACCTTGGAAATCTTTCGCACGGGGGAACTATTTCTTTCTTTTCTAAATTCTAAAACACTCCAATGGATTTTAATTACCCCTTCAAAAAACTTTCCCTGGATCCGTTAAGTACATTATCCTAATTGCCATGCTGAAATATTTTACCTATCAATATATTCCATTCAATCCAAAATAATTTCCCGGTTGGAAATAATTTGTACTATTTCTTACATGAAACCAGTCCAGAACTAAATTTTTCCAGGATGAGCTATTGGTATAGTATTTCCAACAAAATTCTCACGGCGCTATAATTCCCATGGGGAGCTATATCATTAAATACGGTAAGTAGTCTAGCAAATATAAGTGATTCTAATAGTATGTGGTACTCTGGTACTGCAGCAGCTTCATAATATTCACTATACTCAATTATTATTCCTTTACTACTATTTTATTTAAGTACCTAATAATGTGCAGTAGGTAAGAGGTAATATCTATCAAGTATCAAGTATAAATATATGGATGTAATAATAAGTGTGTATGTCGATGCATACATGCATACGTGTAAATATTTCTTTCCAGTTCTTTCTAATATTTATTGCGATATTTATTTTGTGAGCTCTGCTTCCTTTACTTTGCTATATGATTGGACTATTGCATATTGGACGTTGTTGGTCGAACTCCCTCACTTGTCTGGTTCTGACTTTGAGTATGTAATAATTCCACACGCAATTTACATCAACTTTTGTCTGTAGTCTCTGTAGTCTAGCTCTGGCTTAGCTTACGTTATGTTAGTTATGTAGTTAACGTGCAAAATATATTCCATAATTCTATTCCATCACATCCAAGTCCAATCCACCCCACCATACATACGAATAGCATACGAAGAATAGCAATTCTACTGAAAACCAACCTCATCCTTTATTACGGCCAACATTTACTTTTCTGTAACCTTCAATCACATTATCATCACACAATTCGTTCACAAACATTCATTGTCACTCAAGCTAAGCTAAGGATAATAAGCAGAAATTAAGTACTCGGCCACTCTATCATCTATCCTGGACTAGTACTGTAGTGCTATAGTGCCTCCGTCTGCGTCTCTTCCATTCTGTTCTTCGTGTCTGCATTTTTTGCTAGTTCCTTTTTTGCAATATCCAAAAACAAATTATATAGCTCCATTTATATTAATACTGAATATAAGGGCAAAAACTTAATAGTACAAAGTACAAACTAATAATTATTCAAAAGTTTTTGCACTTCTTAAAACTCCATCCGAAGCGAAGTTCCAAACTAAAGCCTAAAGTCTGCAGCAAGTTCTCCAGGACAGTTGCTTGTCATGTGTGTACTATTAACGACTATAAGCTGCTAGGGTGTGTGTGTAGGGCAGGGTCATTTCAGAGATATTATCTAACACCTTCCATAAGTACTAAAAGTACCTACCTAGACTACCTACCTGCTGATCTGGTATCCTCAAATGTTAAGTTGAGAAAAACGGAAATTTTTAAGAAAAACAATCTATTTATTTGAGTTGAAACCTTTAGTTTTTAGTTCTTAGAACATAGTATTTGGTTATTTTCCAATTTCAAACTCTTCTTTGTGCATGTGTGTTCAGAACTGTAATCCTCAGGATTTTATCATTTATTTTTAATATTTTGAGAATTTGGAAGCCAAAAAATGAGTGAGCCAGAAACAGACGCCTTTGTAACCTTTTTGGGGATCGGATTCGGATTCGTGGATGTTTTAATTTTGACTGGAATTGCATGTCTGTCAATCTACTGGTTCCTCTTCAGAAATGGATCAAAATCAAGTGCGGCGGATACCGATTTTCAGCCATACACAATTCAGTAAGTGACTTTAAACATTCAGAAATTCGTAATTTTGTAAAGTTGGAGGTTAATTAATTGTTCTTAAAGGTAATTCATTAATTATATAGAGCCAAGTCAGTTAAACGATTAGTAACAACTAACGAGGCGAGGTGATTTGCAACAAATCTAAAAAATTTCCCATACGTTCATAAGTTAACATTCAACATTTGTTGGGTTTTTGGTTTTCCATTTTTATTCCAAAATCACTTGAATTTTTTGAATGCAGAAATAAAATGCTAATTATTTAGTATTAAAGATATGCTATATATTGCAGATAGTACACTAAGATATGGATAGGTATTTTATGTATATATGTATAAGTATATAATGATATAATATAATGGTACTGCAACAGTAACAAAATGAGGCATAATTACATAATATTCATTAATGTGTAATCGTTAGTGCTACTATTACTAAACTATTGGCTACCCTTGCCTTGTTAGTTAAGTTAGTTAGAGTTACTAACTAGATAACACATAGTAGATCAGCTAACATCTAGAGTAATGGCAATGGCTAAGGTTTAAATCGTAATGTTGATCTTGCAGAGAAATAATCAGAGTAAATAGACATAGACAGCTAAAGCCAAGATACGTACGTATCAACGTATCCATAATTGTGCTTAGGAAGGCTTAACATCTAATGTAAGAAAATTATCTAGTTTCCTAATGCTAGCTAAACTTAAGTGCATTACGACATCCGTAATGCGGCGTGAGGTAATATGCACGTAATGCAATGCGTATAGGAAATGAACAATGAAACAAATGATTGATCATGTGTTTATAGCCAAAATATGTAGATATAATATTTATCGAAATAGAAACTAGGTAGAGGGTACATGTAACAGGAATACAATTTATCCTTTCATTATTATGCGTTCCTACTGCAGTCAAATAATTCTTTAATTTTGTGCAACAATTGCATATCCAACTAATTGAGGGTTGCTACAGTTTACAATAATTGCGGCTGACTGACTTGAGTGAGTGAATTAAAAGACTTAAGCGCCCTAAGAAATCTAATCATGGTTTTTATTGTTAAATATAGAGATAGGAAATTAAATAATATAAGTTGAAGCTGCACTATTGCTGCACTACCTAACCTCAGTAGTTAGTCTAGTTAGTAATGCAATGATACAAAACATAATTATCAGAGTTAGAAATGTTGGTGAGGTGAATAGTTTGGTCATGATAATGTAGCAGAAGTTAGAGAAACATTAAAATGGATTCATAATTTTTTCGATAACAGAGGATTTCCCTTCGTTAGGGGAATGTTTTTCACTAACACCGAACTACTGATACGTTAGACAGCACCCTGAAAACTAACTACTTATCGACCCTTTAAGGACATATATATTTTATTATTTGCTTCCTATAAGAAAGTTCACATTTGCAAAGAATTTGAATTTTTGTCATGAAGTAGCAGAGTTAAATTAAAGCTAGCTTTGCATTCGAGCTCTTATGGTGTATATATGCGTTACGTGTGTGAAAATACTTATTTACATCTTGTATTTTGTGATGTACAATTAAATATTTAAGGAATTTAGTCCATAAGAAGTCGTATTGACATTAATTATTATAATTATACAACCATATATTAAGTGATTTCGTGCAATATTTTGCTCAAACACGTCAAACAGTATAATTCTGCAATAAAATTTATTTTTCCTAAAACAATATGTAATAGCCCTACCCTACCCATTTTAAGAATTTGTAATTGTAATTGTAATTCGGTTTTATGCAAGTACCCCCACGGTCACTATCACTATAAAAATAAATAAGTAAATATAAATAATACTAGTGAATAAAATAAATGAATAAGGCCCACTATAGTGCCAAAATGCTTAAAGCAAAAATTATACATTTTACACATAAAGTTATTTTACTTTATGATTGTCATTGTCATTGTCACCCCCGACGGTATTGCCTAAGCATTTTTAATATTCTTTGCACTTTAGTTTAGAATTCAATTGTCTGTTTCAGATAACGTCTGTTTACTATTTAGATGCTGCAACGTTAACAAAAAGGCTGCATAATACTGTCCATATCTACATATCTTTCTACTTACATCATGGTAGATTTCCAGTGAAATAATCCAAGTTTAAAATCTGAATGCGTGTGACAGTAATTGAGATTTTCAAGAGCTTAAACAATGAAAAATATTGCTTTCATGATGACACTTTATTGTGCAATTTTTATTACAGGGTGATAACCATATCACCAGTTGCTGATTTCAATAATTATTTAACATGTGAATTGGTTTACCCAAGTCTGATAGGGTACGAAGTGCGAGGATTTCCAATTTCCAAATGCAAATACCTGTAGTTTAGTTTACCTAGGTACCTTGTTTGTCTGCGGTTGACGTGAAGACATGTACTCATTTCATTAGTTAGAGATACTATATAGATACCGACCCACAGATACTACAAAATACAGAACATGTTTAATTCAAACACTTCTATTCACGGAACGGAACGTATGCATTTGCCATGTTTTGTCGGTCTGCAGGTATGAGGAAAAATATCTTCAAAATGAAACGGAAAAGTGTAAATTATTGTATGTATTAGGTATTTTGGTAATATACTCTATTGTATGAAATTTAAAATATTTATATAAAGGTTGAAGGCATTTATAAGTGACGGAGTATCATGACGTGACACGTGACGTCAAGCCAATCCTTTAGTGTTGTATACGATTACTGTGATTATCTTAGACAGTATATTATATTTATATTTTATGGATGAATGTTGTTATTGCCATCCATCCTGGTCGTCAACAAACCATTTAATAAATTCAATTTGGGTTAGAACAGTGTAATAGAGATACACGTATTGTGGGGACATTGCGGATGTTAAATAAAACATGATACCTAAATAGTTTTAGGACTTGTAATACCCTATATTCAGAAGTATACTAGCTTTGAAGAGGAGGTTAGTATAGACATCACTAGATGATTATTGTTTTTGTTTTAAGGCATATATTGCTATATCGGTCCATTAGTCGCAGTCAAGGATTTTCTATTTTCTAGCTGATGTTCACGCTACAAAACCAAAGTAAGAAAATACTTTGAGTGGAATTGCAAAAATAAATGTTTTTATTTATGTATGACAAAAATGCTCAATCAACATTTTGTAATCTAAATCTAATATAGGACTAGAAGAAATCGATCATATTATATTATGCTCTTTGCAACAAAAATTATAAAATGAAGGAATTAGCATCATTTAAAAACCTTTACTGTAGATAATAATACTCAATTCTTCAATATTAGTACTGTAATCTGTATAGCATGTAAAATGCTATCATAGCACTGGTTTTGCACCGGTTAGCCATGAACATGAATTTCTTGTAAAGCGGCCAATGTTAAATAGTTGCTTTTACCAGTGACCTTATTGATAATGTAACCAGATTTCATTGCAAAAGTGCTGACGGACATCAAATAGCTTGCATCCGCAACGCAACAATAATAATAATATTTAGGCATCAGGCATGCATAATCAATTTCGGCAAATAAAATATATAGTGATGTAGTTGTTATGTAATTTATTTGCGTAAGCACTAGTGTGCTATTGAGGTTTAGACCATTTAAAACCGTCGTAAATTAATATTTATACATTTATACAATTCAGATGTTTTAAATTTATGTTTTTTATAACCCAAACAGACCCACTCCATTTCCTGCACGTGCATCGGATAATAGCTTCATCGCAAAATTGAAATCCTCTGGAAGGAATATGGTTGTGTTTTATGGAAGCCAGACAGGAACGGCAGAAGAATTCGCAGGTCGTTTGGCGAAGGAAGCCCAGCGTTATGGAATGAAAGGAATGGTTGCTGACCCAGAAGAATGTTCCATGGAAGAATTAACGCAAATGCAGGAAATCGACAATTCATTGGCTGTGTTTTGTGTGGCTACTTACGGAGAGGGCGACCCCACTGATAATGCCCAAGAATTTTATGAATGGCTGCAAGGAGGTGAATGTGATCTTACCGGTCTTCACTATGCTGTAAGATTCCTTTAATGAAGTTGTAGTATTGTAGAGTAAATTTACAACATAAAAATTTAATGATTTTTAAGCAGACGTTTTAATCTACGCAAAACGCTAAACAAAGATACTGTAATTTCTATGGTTAAATATTAAGCCCGTATACTACATAATCATTTATTTTCACAAAACAAACGATTTCAATAGTGTTTTTATATCATTAATGTTATATGTTTACGTGTTATTTAAATACTATAAATCCTGATTACTGTGTCTTCGTGACAATTTTTCATTGTGAAAAACTGTACATTAATAAATATGTATTGCCCCCCCCTATATAACATTTTTAGACGTTTTCAAAACAGGAGCCTTGTTTTTATGAACTATGTACTTCATGGTTCATAATTTGCGATTGTGCACTTTGATCGTGTTTAGTTAACTAAAAACTCAATCTCAGTACTCACTGTCTATCAGTTTTAAACAACAATTTGAGCATTGTTATTTAAAGTCATAAAGATCAAGGTTATATTGGCCAAATACCATTTTCCAAATTGCTTACTTTTTCCGTCATAAATATCTGCTGTGAGTAGCCTTTAATTTACTTAAATTTTTTTATCAGTATATATCTACAGATTGAATATTCTTACACATACGTTAAAATACTCCATATATCAATTACTGAGTAATATTGCCGTAACTTTCCTCGTTCTATGTTTGAGGCGTGTAGAATTTGATTGAATTGCATAAAAACTTGTACACGTGTATCCTATTTTGATTTTAGTGCACATATGTTTATATTTCGTTTTGGTCTTGTCTATTACAGGTGTTTGCTCTGGGAAATAAAACTTACGAGCATTATAATGCCATGGGCAAGTATGTAGATACGCGTCTGGAGGAACTTGGTGGCACAAGAGTATTTGAAATGGGCAATGGAGATGACGATGCCAATATTGAGGAAGATTTTATTTCTTGGAAAGATCGTTTCTGGCCAGCAGTTTGCGAAAAGTTTGGTGTCGAAGCATCCGGAGAAGATGTTTCAATTCGCCAATACCGTTTGGTCTCTCACGATGAAACGTTGCCACGCGAAAAGATATACAGTGGGGAAGTTGCCCGTCTTCATTCTTACAAAAATCAAAGGCCACCATTCGATGTCAAGAATCCATTTATTGCGAAGATGAAGGCAAACAAAGAATTGCACAAAGGAGGAGATCGATCATGCATGCATGTTGAAGTGGACATATCAAATTCAAAAATGAGATACGACTCTGGTGATCATATTGCTGTCTATCCTAAAAATGACACCTCTCTTGTCAACAAAATTGGAGAACTCCTTGGCGTCGATTTGGATACTGTTATTTCATTAGTCAATCTTGATGGTCAGTGCCTTTACATATTAAATTTTTAATTATTAACAGTTAATGTGTAGTTACAGTTTCATTAATAGGATTGCTAACAATTTTTCAGAGGACTCGAGTAAGAAACATCCGTTCCCTTGCCCATGTTCTTACCGTACGGCTCTTTCGTATTATTTGGACGTAACTTCAAACCCAAGAACTCACATTTTCAAAGAATTGGCTGAATACACTACTGATGAAAAAGAAAAGGAAATGTTGAAATTATTGGGAGGTAGTAGTCCTGAAGGAAAGGAAAAGTACAATCAGTGGGTCATTAAGGATAACAGGAATATTGTCCACGTGCTTGAAGATTTACGGTCTTGCAAACCAGCATTGGATCACTTATGTGAATTGATTCCTAGATTACAGTCTCGGTATTACTCCATTGCATCGTCTCCCAAGGTCAGTTCCTGACCTAGTTTTATTTAATTTCCTAACTTACTCTAGGTTAAGAGTATTTATTTTGCATGATCTAATTATTACTAACTGAAATTAATTACATATAGGTTCACCCCACTGAAATCCATATAACAGCAGCGCTTGTGAAATATGAAACACCAACTGGCCGATTAAGCAAGGGTGTAGCAACAAGTTGGATGTCCGACCAAGCCGATTCCATTCCAAAATCTGTTGCAGAAGCAGACGAAAATATGAATTATCCACTACTTCCAGTCTTCGTTAGGAAATCTCAGTTTAGGTACGTTGACCGCCTTTTCCTGTTGCAATATGTCAATGTCACAAACACACATTACATAAACTATTTATGGAACACTTGCAATAGTAAACATCGTAACACCTCATTCATGGGTTGTTTCTATTTTGAGCGTGGTTGTGGTTGCACTATCCAAATAGTAATCTTTAGTTCACTGTGCAAAGTTTGTTTGACTGAACAATATCGTATTTTACTTCAGTGTTTAAGTAAATACTATGTACATAGATTGGTTCTTCTTTCGAAAACAATTTCCACAATTATGTCACTAACGTTGGACGTAAATACCTACGTCAAATGACATTCCATAATACTTAATATTGCAATATTTTCTCTAGGTTGCCTACTAGACCACAGACACCAATTATCATGATTGGTCCTGGAACAGGTTTGGCTCCATTTAGAGGATTTATCCAAGAAAGAGCTTTTCTGAAAGATGAAGGAAAACAAGTTGGGGAAACAATTTTATACTTTGGATGCCGAAAGAAGGCTGAAGATTTTATTTACCGTGAAGAATTGGAACAATACGTTGAAAAAGGCGTTCTCAAGGTATGTCAAATATTTTAGGTAGCATTGCTCATATGTAAGGTGTATAAAACCGGCACTGTCATCACTTAAAGAAGTATTTATTTGATGATTAATAAGTTAAGTCATTTTCATATTTAATTTTACTGCATACATATTACTCATATTAAAGGAAAGCTCTGAAATTAACCAAATATCTTTTCTGTAGATGCATGTAGCATTCTCACGGGACCAAGAGAAAAAGGTTTACGTTCAGAATTTACTGGAAGATCGAGCAGCCGAAGTTTGGCGATTAATTGGGCAAGAAAATGCTCATTTGTACGTTTGTGGGTAAGTTGGCTACGCAATTTTTAATAATTTAACAACATCAAAGAAAAGGGAACAATTACTTAATAATAATTTTTCTTCAACAGAGACGCAAAGCAAATGGCTAGGGATGTACACGATGTCATAGAGAAGATCGTGCGAGAAGCAGGAGGTATGGCTGAATCCGTGGCTTCTGCCTACGTTAAGCGGATGGAAGCACAAAAGCGATATTCGGCGGATGTCTGGAGTTAAAATAAATGTCTTTTAGCCTCCGTCACTTCTTGTACTATACAACGTACAATTAATATTTCCAAAATTCCATTTAAGTTTTGTCAAGACTAGAAAGATATTTGGGATCAATCATTTCCAAGAAAAGGTGTGCACAATAAGCATGTCTGATTATCTGTTTTAGATATATCGAGATTGCTGTCTATATCTTATGTATACTTAGTGTCTTAGTGTTCTTTATGTAAGTACTGTCGTCAGGTACTCAGGCTTTATTCCATCTTTATTGTTCCTTCATTCTGTTTTTAGGTTAGATTAAGTATGTAGACAATGTAGAGTATCTTTAAGGTTCAAGCTTTCTCCTAAGTGAATCCAGTAAAAGTAAAAACTGTTGTGACTTTTGTGGTGCGTAGAATACTTTGGCAAGATTCCAAGGTTTTGTGTGCTGTATGTGAATGTAATGTAATACTAGGCCTTATCAAACAAATACTGTGAGTGATCAAACAATCGATTTTCCAATGTGATGTTAAACTTATACTTGTGGGTAGGTATAGACGATATAGCGTTGTTACTGTGAGGTGTCAGAAAATATTTTCTGTGAGAAGTACTAAATATATATATTATAAGCATTTGAGGCAGTATTGTCATTTGGCCTTGAGAACGAATTAATTGTTTTCCGTATTTGACAGTAGTGTAGCCAATGTATGTGTAATGGACGGTACCTAACCAGTGGTCAATGTTATTTCTTGTTCACCTTTTATGTGTAAATGATATGTTGAATCTTCCTAACTCTGTAAAGGGTGATGTCAAATTGTGTGAAGTCAAGCACTTAACTAATTGCTATGCGAAAATATTTTAAAGCGTTCAAAAACTAATCTTGAATGTACATATATGTAATGGGTATTTTATGGAAATAAACTGAAATAATACTTTATACACCTTTAAATATTATTTTTCCTAGCTTATAATACCACCGGTATTATCTACTGAGGTTCTGAAACTACTAAAATGTGTAATGTGTTTGTAAAGTGAGTAAATAAAGATTGATGATGAATATACACCAGGTAGATAAGTTATTTATTAAATCATGAAAACCAACATCTTGCGTAACAAAGTACACTTTATAAGTATAATATTTATCTACTTAAACTTACGATATAATATATATAATAGTCGCTTTTAACCTTTACACAACACACACTAAATTTCAGCATATCTTCTCCGTGGGGGTTTCGTCGTCGCCAGGCATCGCTTCAATAACGTCTGAGTGATCCGAGAGTACTGCAGGTTCGGCCACCTGAGACCCTTCAGGTGACACGAACTCGTCAGACTGATCAGTCCAGTTCGTGTATGCAGTTTTGTCATTTTCTACTGAGAAGGATGGCATTTCATCAATACTATTTTGAATATAGTAAGCAGGCTGCTCAGACCAGTCCACAAAATTATGGCTCATTTCCTCTATGTCAGAATATATCACTGCGGGATCTATAATCTGTTGCATTTCTCCTACCCATTGGCCGTACCCGTGAGTAATTAGCTCCTCGTTAATAAGGGTAAGGGTCTGCAGATATTAAAATTCATATTAATTGTTTATCCTTCATAATAACTACTACATAATATCATATCACACATACCTTGGATAATATTTGCATGCTCATGTAAACACAGTTTATAGGGAATATGTGCATAGGTACGGAGAATCATGCATGAATGAAAATGCCGAATGCAAATGAATTTTGGAAAAAATGTGCGTTGCAGGAAGAATAATCAAATGGTCTTACATTATTTGCGTTGAGTCTGTATAAATAGATTAAAGTTGAACTGTCGGTTGACGAATAACCCACAACTTGAGCCTGCAGAACTTTTCCATGAGTCATGACTTTGAAAAAGTTAATTGCCTCTTCGCTCCATCCGTCCTCATCGTTACAAGGAACAACATGGGCCAGTCTACATTCGGTGGCTTGGAAGGGAATGGTTACGAAGTCCACTCGAATTTGACGCAGGTCGTCAATCGGGACCTGAACGTAGCCACCAATGTCCACAAGCCTTGCCGTCACTTGCTCCTTCTCGTCTTGCACCGCAACCACCTCGGCTCGATACCACTCGTCTTTTCTCAAGCGTGTCACGCAGATTACCCCAGCTAGATTAGGTCACAGGTCAAGCGATCAAGCGATTAAATAAGTAATCATAAACTATTATAATGAATCATTTTCATGGACTGAAAGAGCATTGATCTAGTTTCATACTGTTGAATGGACGAACAAGCTGCGGTGCTCCGGGTTGCTCATATATGCATTTCATGTCGTGATGCAGTCTGGACATAGCAGGATACGTTGGATGAGTTGGCTGTTGCAGAAATATAATGTCAAGGCTCACTGCATAGCTCACAGTGACGTCGTTGACTACCCCTTCTATCAAGCTTAGCTGAAATTCATTTATGAACAAGGAAATCAATCGAAAACTCTGAACTACATTATCCGTATGAATATGCATAATAAAACAAGTTCATTCACTTTCAAGATACATGCGGAAGAAAAACAAGATTATTGAGGTAAATAAAAAAAAATTGTTCACTACTTACTTTGTTGTTGGATGGAAGAAACGAAATGGAAGCTGTTGGTGGCGTTGGCTTCTGATGATTTACTTGCTCCAATGTAAGATAAGAGAACCTTTTCAATGGGAATCTATCCCGTATCATGGATATAGCTTCCTCTATTTCTGAGCACATCCCTAACATTTACATGAATAAAAATTTAAACATTGTATCAGGAAAATCGATGCTACCCCGTAATAAAATATTTTAAGTACGATGATACATGCAATCAAATAGTTCTACATCGCACATGCAACTACCTACTCGTCAGCATATGGTCAACAAGTTAAGTTTTCTCTTAGGAATCAGACAAATTCAAACTACATGAAACCCTAGTTTTACGACATGGAAAATTTTAAGAAATACTAAATGTTTAGGAGACGTTCACATACTATGGAGACTGAATATTGAGGAAGGGAGGAATTAGGCTAAAATGTTCCTTCTCCATGAATAGTATACTACGCATTAACTATACCCATAAGGTACGGGGTTGAAATATGTAATCCGAAAAATTATCAGGGTTCGTAATATGTGAATGTCCCTTAAATTATTTTATTAGAATGTAGGTATTTATGCGATAGTAAATATTCTTACCTTCCACTGCGCATATTTTCATCGTATTGCTGGTGTGATGCCTCTTTACAATTATGTTAGCGCCTGTTGTCATTTTAATCTTATTTACGAAAGTGCCATAACGTCCAATAAGACGACCCACAATTGCCTGTGGTATTTCGAACTCATAAATCATAGCATGATTTGGCATGACCGTTCCCAACGATTTAGCATATGCTGTAATTGCCACGAAGCCCCCACAAATATTCCACGGGGCTAGTAATGCTTCCACTTCGGCAGTATCGGTGTCATTGACACTATCCGCCGGTGTCAACGTGTCCGAGCCTCCTTTGCCACTGTCAGAAGAACATCCTTCACTGACATTATCCGAAAAGGCCGAAGTGCCGTTGTCCACAGGACCTGCAGATGGCAAAACACTTTCTCCATCCATTTCCGGCAACGAAGATAATATAACAGGAGGTTTCTCCATTTGTATTTACTCTTTGTGATAATTTCCCGAATCTCCCTTCCTATTTCAGTATATTCCTGGTTTTTCTCTTTTTTCTGTGTATTCTATTTTTATTATTATTTTGTTTTCCGGCACAGCTCGCCGCACGGCAAAACAATGTGTTCCTATTACGGTTCCCACAATCTGTTGGCAAAAATCTTATAATAAAAGTCAACTCTTGAATATAATTATATACAAATCTTATAAATCAAACCTGATAGTTTGCAGGGGACAAGTTTCCTAAAGCTTCGGTTGCAATAAACTGGTGAAAAACTGGATAAATATGCCGAAAAATGTGGAGAACGGCAAATTACACGTGGTTGGATCTCGCAATGTATTGTTGAATTGATGAAGTGAGACCAGATGGCCAAAGAAGAGACTGCCTGCCTGAACACCACGAAACTAAACACACTCGCTCTCGCACTTGAATCACCTCTCACCTCACTCCTAGATCTTTTCTGAAAAGACATGAGCAATACGATCCAACAAAAGTGCGATGCGAGAATCCGGCCGGTTTTTGCAGGAGCAACAGTATTTTAGCCACTGAAGATACAATCCTCCTAATACATTTATCTACTGTTGAAGCTCAGCGCACCACGTTACACTGCGGCTTCTATATGCCAATTTCAATGCTATCCACCAATGTAAAACAATGTGCTCTCATATCGTTATTTCGCTCCGGAGGAATCTGTGTTAGAGTGTCCACAATTCTGAAGGATTCTGTGATCCACCAACATATCTTCCATACAACTGCAATATAGCATCCTTATGTACAATAAACAGAGAAGGTTGCATGGCCGCTGTTACATTTCCACACCGCACCGTCCCAACACATGCACACCACGCATGTCGACTTAAAGAGGGACGTCTACCTTTATTAACTCACTCGGCAAGAAACTCACGATTATTTTGGTAACAGGCAGCAGAATGTATGCTACTGAATACCTACACCAATAAAAGCATGCTCTCTAAAGCTAAGCTATTACGTAGTACATTTTGTTACATTTAAAACTCAGAGATAGACCAGGTAATGCTGGCTGTACAGTTTACAAGTTTACATTCACATTCACAGTCTCTAAAACTGTATTACAAGTTACAAGCCGAACTACATCCACAAGATGAGACTACGAGGTTGAGGTACATCGGTACATTCATGTCGCCGTAGTTTATCTTATAAATAGGCACCTAGCTAACCTACTAACCTGTTATAATAATGTTATCGTAAGGCTGGCTCATCCTGCTTCTCTATAGACTTAATCAGGATATACCTCTTGAGTCAGTGCCCTAGTCCTATAATTGTCCCTTCAGTTTTACAAACCTTTGCTGGCTACCTGCACACCTGTGAGCCTGTGATTTGTTATCCTCAAGCTAAATACGCCACACAGGCACAGTACTCGTTCATGTACCCAATAATGCAATGAGATTAAGCTTAACATTATCAACTACAACCTCAAACCATGAAAATGACAAAATATTTATCAATATTCCTGCAATTCATCCAGCCTCGCACTCGCACTTTTGGCATCTGCCTATTTTACATGCCATTCTTATTGCGATGTTAGTGCCCTTAAACTTTGTCTTCATCTCCACCTCATCTGACTATCAACTACAGCTCGTTAGTATGTAATTTAGATTTAGATACTCTCCCGTCTTTAGATGAACTCTCGTAGAAGAGTATTTTCTGTTCTGTTTCCCTTGTTTGCTTAATGAACATGCGTAAACACTTACATGGCAAAGTTAAAAAATGACTGTGTGTACGTACAATGTAATTTAAACAGAGTTTCCACAACAGTAGCCACAACACAACATAGTGCTACCTATTTAGCAAATCGACATCTTTAAATTAAAAATGCCATGCTTTTTGGGAATTCCTCTATTTGTGGCTAGCCGCTCTTACAAAATGAAATTCAATTGCATGAATTGAATCACTCCTTCTACGAATCCGAAAGGAACACTTTCTAATAAAACTATCCATAGCAAATGCCCTTGCTTTGGAAGGAACCACAAAATCTTAGAGTAGTCTTGTAACGTAAACATCAAGGACTTAAAGGACCCTTGCCTTGCCTTTAATGTTTAATATTAGAAAAAGAAGGGTTACCTACTGCATAGAAAAGATTCTCCACCTCCACCTTACGATTATGTACCTTATACATCTTACTTTTTACTTGCACTTCTCTTGGGATTATTGAAAATGAAACGCTGAAGAGATTAACTTTCATTCGAGCTGTACTAACTAATTCATGCTAATGCAACAGTTTAGTATATGAACATAATATCATGTGCCTGTACCTAATAATAAGTAGCGTAGTGTGATTCAGATTGGATTTCAGCTTGTGCATTAGTGCATGAATGCGGACTTCGAATTTCGGAGTATTTATGATACTGTTTATCTCAATCTCATCATTTGCCTACACCTACCATAATATTACTACATATCTACCATGGTAGTCTGCTAAAGTAGGAACTGTAACTGAAAATTAAGTTTTTAACAAAATAATATGCAACTTGAACTTGTCATACTCTACGATCCCACAACATTTTCATGTTGTAATAAACTGCAACTAATCCACATATAATGACTAGCGCAGCGAATTAATATACATCTAATATGTAATTAAGAAATGGACATAATACAGTCCGTTTTTGGTCAAATCTCTCATATTCCCTTTTTAATGCTAGTCCTCCTTATTATAATAGTGTCTTATTTACTTGATATTGATATTGATTACATAATTTCCTATCCAAATATAGATCGACGCCGTGCAAACGGAATTCAGGAAGTTGAAGGAACTGAAAATTAAGGGATGGAAGGAGATAACCCAAACCTAACGAATCGATTTTAAAATCAGAACAAAAAATGGACAAGACGCCAGCACTGTCATTCGAGGGAATTCTAGATGTTAAGCACGTTAAATATTCAAATGTTATCCTCACCACTGTCACCACCCTAATTATATTAAATATGCTCCGTTCTAAGTACTTACTATATTGTAGTAATAATAATGATATATGGGGCTATTATCTAAAGCAGCAGCAGGGCAAGAGCTGACTGCGCACCCACCCCCGGCAAAGAAACTTGAAGATGCATTCTTTGAAAGTTGTCCGGCTGCAAGTTCCAAGGCTCTTATAGTATTTACCATGGTAAAATGAACTTCGTCTATACCCTTTACTTTTTTGATTTTTTTTTGTATTTTAAATAGCTTTTTCGAATCTATAGGCTATCCTACTGATGTCACTCTTATGACGAAGTTACATTAAATAAATAAAATAAATAAATGTTATAGATTAAGTCTTCTTAGTTTATGTATTACCATAAGTATACTATCCAATGTAATTCCTTTTAACTTGTTGTATTTCGGTTATGAATTTCAGTGTAAACTGCCTTGTAACTATTCTTGAAATAAAAATACATAGATACAAATACATTAA
>JAQFYC010002539.1:0-25062 GCA_034694165.1 Tomocerus mixtus | reverse complement strand
TTACACTTGCTTGCAATTTCAAAAAGATATTTTTATACTATCACACACTTTTTCAGAAACCCGCTAAAAGCGGTCAGGAGTTTGTTATCATGTCAATTAAATCGGATCAGACAAACAATGATCTAAATATTGCATGCAATGCAAATTGCTACTTAGTTTAGCAGGTAACATGCAATGCATATTTAAGTAATGAATATATTACTATGTCTTCAATGTAGAATTTGGTTATCTGCTAGGAAAACCTTGAATTTTGCAATCACAATCAGGAACAAAACTCTTCAAGAAAATTATTCTTAAAATTGAAAACTGCCATAGAATCGAAGCATCACAATTACTAATACATGATCACAATAACTCAACGGAAACGAAGACTTTTGTGTGTTGTTGTGTATGTAACTTGAGCAAGGGAGAAGAAATGCAGGGAAATATTGTTCATAAGCTCAGCGGCAAGAACGGCCGAGACACTGCGTCTGCTTTCCCCAATAAATACTTTCTTCGGACACTACCGCTGCACGTGTGTCCATTAGGGAATGAACAAAATACTACGCCCGATTGGGTTATTAAATTAATGAAAGAAAATTGGCATATTAATAGCAATATAAATATAATATAATGTATGTATATATTGGCTTAACCGTGCAGAGGTTCTCTAGCTTGCAATATAGATAGACAAGTTTGGCATAGTGGTAGTGGGGTGAGAAAACTAAATTCGAGTCTCTTAATTAGGGGTATAGAATAGAATAAACCCTTGAAACTACTGAAACTTAAATTAAATAAAGTACATACATCAACATTTATTATACATTAAGCAAGATAGCCATTAGATGGTATAGTACAATAAAGTATCGGATCTACTGTAATTCTAAAGGGAAAAAGTGTTCTCAAAGTTTTGCTGCATTACCCACTTTTTGGAAACAACGCTTGTTCAAAGAATTTTAAAGCACTACTATACAATTTAGGAAATACTATGCACTATGCAACATGGTTGGTCATTATCAGTTCATTTGCTGTGCTATTCCTGTAGTCATTCTGTCCTGCACTTTCTCATTATTATTATTTTCCATGAATTTTGTTAATTGCATCCAATATGGCCGAATAAAGGTACCTATTAAAAAAAATTAAGTAGGGGGGCTTAATTCTACATTGTGGGGCATTTTGTTGAGAGAAGCTAGGTATGAGGTGGACCGATGGACATAAATAAATATTAACGTTACTTAATACATGTGGCAGACAGCGTTACATCTGCATCTTTTTCTTTTTGCGCTGTAATCTTTTACTACCCTTTCTATGGATTTGTTAGCGACAAACCTTATGGAAAGTAATGCAATGCGGAAGAAGCTAGGATTTTTGAAAAGAAGTATCTACGCTGTACTGATCAAAGTCTTATAGCCACCTTTCGCATGCAATATGAAAAAATATACATACAATTATAGGTATGTAAATAGAACGAATGCATGATGACGATATTAATTCTAAATGTAATTTTATTAACTCCTTTAGTGTAGTGTAGCAGTAGCGGAAAATATACAAAATACAAATACTGGTTTTGGTAATATTGGTTATCACATTACTAGTTGCAGAGAAAATTCATTAAAGCTAATAATTTATTTATAATTAGGTACAGTAGCGCAAAAGTCTTGATGAGTTACCTGCTTACTCAAGTCACACAAATAATATAGCGATACAACCAAGACTAAATTGAAAAAATTCATATAAATTACAATGAAGTAGTATACAGTATTGTTGTTTGATCTGTAAGTAAATGCATTAACGGTTTGGGGGTTTATATCTACAGGAGATTAATTATTCATAATTCATAATACGACATTTCAAATGTATTCAATTACACAAAAGGCAAAAACAGAAACAAAATAAGTGGAGTCATTAGAGAAATTTCTGGAAGGAGGTCATAATGCTTGAAAATGTCTCAGTTGAAATTGCTGTCCCCTGTTCCCCTTTCTTGAAAAAGTAGTATTGGCTTTTCCTATCGACGTTCTTGGACAAAATAGTAGTTTCTTTGAATCGGAGACCTTTCTTACGACATGGCCAATCGAACTTTCCCAGGGTAAACGACTCAATGCAAGGCTTCCTTATAAGGTACATACATCCGGAATGTAGAGACAAATTGTTGGGGATACGCAAAGCATCCAAACAAATATTTTTCGGCTTTAGCTTGGTTACAAGAGTCCTGAGGCGACTGTAGTCAAGTTGGCAATTCTTCATCACCAAGGTATCCAGGTTAAGGCTATTATTGGCAACAATCTGGAAATCTCCATCAGTGATAAATACCTTCAGTGATTGAGGCAGCCAGCTTAGGGACAATCTTTTCTTAGCCAGGTGCCATTTATCAGTGGATGTAAATTCCAAGTGATATAAGTTCGGACAGTTGGAAAATGCATTTAGCCATGGCGAAAGAGTGTTGACTTTCAAAAACTTCAATTCTGGTAGATTGACAGGCCGGGAGTTGAGGACTTGAATATTGGAAAGCATTGTCAGCTTCTCGAGTGTCTGCGGAAGCGCTGCGAGGTCCACGTATGAAATATGTCTGATGACGAATTCTTCAAGTCTTAATTGCGGTGAGAATGTCATTGGGAAGGGCAAGTGGGCAAATACCGTTTTTTTGGAGGTCCATCCACCTTTATCCAAGTGTTTCATCAATGTAGAAGAAAGTTTGATGGATTCGAAACGTACAGAATCATCCATGTCCATATCTAAGACAACACATTCCAAGTCCACTTCTTCTGTGCAACGAAAGTCGACGAATTCATTAACGTCTGGAAACATATATTTTGCTCCATTTTTTATGTAAATAATTTTGAATAAGCATAGTTTTCTGGCTTTTATTTTCGGTCCTTGTGGGACTATTTTCAAGGTGCAGTATTTAAGATTCAGATCTTTTATCGTTGTTAGTGCACTTGATGCAAAAACGATGTTCGATGGGACTTCCGCGCGAAAGGGACGAAGCTCCACGCTTAGTTTTGTCAATCTGTTCTCAATCCAACAACTCATGTCGAAATTAGTTCGTATACGTCTAAATACGAAATGAGCCAATTCGATATTCTTCAGGGTTAGTTTAGTCATCGAACCCTTGTAGTAATGGAGAAAGCTTCTGAGGTCAATTTCAGTCCAGTAGCCTTTTAGCTTGAACGCTGTAAATGGAATAGCCGTCTGGGAGTTGACGAATGCCCTTCTTCTGAATGATACCGGATTACGCAACCCTTCGTCCACTGGTTGATTGTCAAATAAAATCAATCCTTTTTTCCTCAAAAATGGCTGGGCTACGAAATCCCATGTTTTGTTTACATACCGACATGCTTTGATTTCTTCGAGATTGAGATACTCAAAAACACAAGACAGCACCTGTTGGCACAATGTTATGTATTATAAAATATATTTCAAAATTTCACTCAAGTTGTTAAGAGAACAAAAAACAATTTTTCAATCCTTAAATAATAAATTAATAAAAGTTAAATTAGAGTAATGAGCGTAAAAGGCGTTAATTAAAATTAATTATGAATGTAATTTTTCATTTTTCATATACCAGGTTGTTCTGTAATGGATGTGCGGGGTATGCTTTCCAGTTGCGCTCGCTTCTCCGTGCCATTTTCGACATTTTTCGTTCTTAAATATTCATAGAGTGTCAATAGGAGTCCTAGCACTATTATTAGCCAATAGGCAATATCCGAGGTTTCCACTGCTACTCTGAGAAGATAAATTGGTACAAACAATAAACACAAACTTCACAATTATTATATACAAAATAATGAAGGAACATAATAATATCCGGTTATAACATATTATAGAGCTAGATTATCTATATTATGGAAAGTATTATGGAAGATGGGGATTTTGAGATTGAAAACTGTGGATAAGTATCGTCAATCTTGAGACACCATTGCCAATCTCCTTCTGATAAAAATATCGGAGGACAAGAGTTTGAAACATTATAATTACATAGGACAGGGGCTTGAGACATTACATAAAACAAGACAGGGTTTTGAAATATTGCATAGGTTAATTAACTTAATTGCAAAAAAGTCTTTTCTACATAATTAGTAATCTATGGTAACATTAAAATACTTTTTCCTGAGAAAGACTGTTCCGCTCCCCATATGGGGGAAGAGAAACAGCTTCTACAATACTTCTGTATTTTGATGGAATTTTATACCCGAATAGGAATAGGAAATTATACTAAAAGGTGTACAGAGCTAATCTTTTACCACCAAATATCTACCTCTTGTGAAAGAAGAAGTTCGGGGAAAAATCCAATTGGCGAGACGGTAAACTGAACTATTGACGGCAAAGAGAAATTGATAATTACTCCCTACGGTCAAAAACTGTCGACTAGTCAAATCAAATTCACGAACTGAACTATTGAACTGAGCTGAACACAGCTTTGACATTTTCATGTTTGCTTTGCCTCTCAATTAGGATTGGGGAACTTGCGCATTAAGGCTAATCGCCGCTATGTGGTTTGAATTTGCATGATATTAAGAGGACAAGACGACCCACTATTATTAAGGAGCTTGTCTCCTTTATGGCTTTGTTCCATCTGTCCGTCCGTACGTCTGTACGTCCATACGTCCGGTTTCAATGTAACTCAAAAACGGTTTGCGATATCGACTTCAAATTTCCAGAGTACCCTATTAAGGTTCCTCCGGTGACACCAATGAAAAAATGGGGTCAATCGGTCAACAAGTTACAGACTTAGGTCAATTTGAAACATGCTCTGTCTGTCTGTCCAATGATGATCACAATAATGATTATCAATGGTGCGTCTGTCTGTCTGTCCGTCCGTCCAATGATGATCACAATAATGATCACAATAATGATTTCCGTATTGACAAGCTCCTTTCGTACAACGTTTACCACGGTTTATTATTTTATAAATTAAAACAACCCTACCTTCGGGGTAAGGCATAATTAAACGACATATAAACCTTTTTTGATTGCGAGATTTACTACATAAATTTCGAAAAGCAAATATTGTAACGATGGTGAAGGAGGTGCAAGCAATTTTAGAGCCTGAACACTAAGCTACGGTGGACATCAAAGAATACGCAAGATATGTGGTCACTGATCATTAGCATCCAGCTTTTTTCTAGGCACAATATTAAGTATTAAACCTACTTGGAAGGATGGAAGTACTCGTATATAACACAGTAGTGGCATTAACGTTAAAGTGTCATGAAAAGTATGACTACATCATTATCATGGCTTGGCATGTATACTGAATGCTTAAATACCTACTCATTGTTAGTTAAGGTAGTCAGTAAATAGATATTATTATGCTTGTGATGAGATAAAAATGTCACATTTTAATATATGATATTCCTTTCGGCTAGGTTAACTCAATGCATATTTAATACAAGTATAATTAATAAACAGCATAATTATTTATATTGTTTAATTCATCTCTTTATTTAACACTGGTGTGATGTAACAGTGACATTATGACATAACGGATATGCATGCGTGATAAGGGGTAGACGGATCTTCCCGAAGTTCTAAAAATAGTTTTACTTACTTAGTTTAACATTTTTTAACATTATTTATGCATTAAGTTTAGTGCAAAAACACAACTTAGGCATTTTATGGCCATTGCGCAGCAATGCAAGAGTGGTATGCTACTTTATGTATTACAAAATTTTAGTAATGATAAAAAATGACACATAAAGCAAGAAATCGCTGCTGTGATGTATGGTTAGTTATCAAAGACCTCAAACAACTTACAGATCATTGTTATGTATTTGGTCTACAAGTTCATCGCTATGGACAAAAAACACTGATGGATGAGACGGCTGTAATTGAGATTTCACACCTAGTAGCTATTGCTTAACGAAATTGTACCTAAAACCTTGGAGGGAAATATTTCATTCAATTACTATAAGTTTTTGTTTTAGGGCACTGAACTCGTTGTGCCGTTATGTATATAGGCTAGATATTGCAGAGCTCTACTTTTGTCGGTGAAAAAATCAGCTTTCTTTGAAACAGCAAATAGCTTCAATAATTAGTGTACAATTATAACATTATTTAACCATCGTAATTACGTTTTATGGCTTTAAACCGCACCTATAATTTAGTGAACAAATTGAAAATCGTCTTGGAATTTATATATGTTTGATAATGGCATACCACTCCTCATATTAACAAACGTAAGGACTATATTGATATTATAAATAGACATTACCGTAGATAGGCACGAAGAGGATTGTCTTTATTGTTAGCATGATTGAAAATCCGCTACTATACTACTAGTGGAGAATAACGACGGAAAATATTTTTCTATGTAAAACTTCAGGGTATTGATTTGTTTTTTAAACCTAATCTGTATATTTTTCATTAACAATTTATCTTATATAAACGGACACTAAGGAAACTAAATATATTGCTTTCTACTTCCTAACTTTACAAAGGGTCAAAAGGAAACTTAACAAGTAAAGATAATTAACCTTGGAATACAAAACAAAATTACAAAATTCAGGTGAAAAATTATAACTTCTTGATTACATGTAATGGAGAATATATAATTATGGGCAGTTTGTATACTTTGATTGATTGACATCTACACGAATACCAGGCAGACCCAGGGAATATGAAAAAGATTGTTGGGATGACTCGAGGAAATAGAAGTGACTTCATTGTGATTAGTTACCTAAGCGATTTTGTCTAAGCTGAATATCAATTATACTTCATCAATGAGGGTCTTATGTTCATATTTTCTATAAAAACTATATTATCTACGAGTGTTACGCTGAATTAAGAAATACTCTGTAATATACTTATTTACATATTATTTATAATATTTGTAGTAGCTACAATATATTTTGTATATCTTATGATTTTAATACAAAGGAAAAACCTACTGAAGTTTTTGTGTTTATCCAACACATAAGGCTACCTTAAAGTTCATATTGGAATTTAAACTTGGGCGTACATAACAATGAATCAATTCACAGTCGAAATGAAGGAGATACAGGAAAAAAGTTTGATTAAATGTTGCTCTGGTCCATTTACATAGAAATATAGGCTAACTAATGTTAACAAAAGGAGCATCCAATTAAATTTTTGGTGACAGATTTGTTCTAAGTTGTTCTGCACGATCTTGTCGCATCTGATTCAAGGCTTTGGTTTTAACATGATCTATCATTCTATATTCGACAGAACTACCATCTTCCCTATGTGCACTAACAGGACTTGGACGTGGGCGTGGATTGACTTTAGAGTTATCCTTTCCGTCTTTCGTTTTGCAGTCGATTTGTAAATATGTTCCCTGTAGTTCAGGCGCTTGTTCATATTCGTGAACAATTGGAGGCTTTTTGTCTTGCGGAGAAATTATTGGCCCAGTCCTTCGCGGAGGGTTTGTCGGCAAAGTGTTTGCATTAACTTTTGTTCCCGTATTATATCGTAAAGGCGAAATTTGATTTCCCGACTGAAATTTGACTTGTGCAGGAGTTGGACCAAGGGTCAATGGACTTTCGGACGGTTTTCGACTTCGGTCAATAATTGGTCCGACTGTTGAAGGCTGGCGTGAACTGGTTCGGTTAGGTAAAGTCATAGAGCCACTTGAATGCTGGTGCGCAAAAATTTTCTGAGGCACATGCTGGTGAATTCTAGGACTTCCGTCGGATATTTTTCTGAGGTCCGGCTTCAAATTTCTATCCACTCTTGGAGGAGATGTATTTGAGCCATGGGGATCTCCAGGCGAAGGCAACGGGTTCATTTGTGGCATTTGACAAGAAGAATTTATGAGATTGGCAGGATTTTGATATATAGGCCCTGCGGTTTTAGTTTCCAACATATCATTTATATTACAATATACAACTCCTGCAGAACCAGGTGGTGAGTGAAGAGATGAACAAGTAGACGAAGAGTCTTGTACTTCCTCAACGTTATCATATTGAAAGGCAGACCCAGAGGCAGGAGCTGATGGCACAGGTTTAGGCACTTCAGCGGGCTGTGGGGAATGAGTTGTTGCTACAACAGAAGGAACCTTCTTCGGTGGACGGGGTGGTGCTAACGGCCCGGATTCGGAGGGAGCTGGCGCAGCTTCTGACTCTGGGGAATCTTTCTTAGTTGGATGAGTTGCCCAATTAACTTTAGGAGGAAATGGAAATGAGGTCGTATTACAATAAGTTGCATTTTGCCCATTGGGCTTGTCATTGAAAAGTATGGGTTTCCCAGTGAAGCATTCTGATATGGGTATGTATGGACCAGACGGTACCCGAGCGGACAGTGTAGGACTACTATCATCACTGTCGATATGCTCTTGATGTTCTTCTGACTCCGGCTTGTTGTTTTCATCACTCGCTCTTGTATACACTGGTTAATAAAAACATAAAATAGAACATTAATATATTTTCACATATATCAGTATTCACACCGTCCTACAATTTTACTTTACTGACTGAACATTGTTGTTGTTGGGATAAATTATGCGCTACTAAAATTATTACTTCCGCATTCAAGACAACTGATACCTAAAAACGCCGTAATGTGTAGAAATACAACGTAAAACGTAGGTAGTAGCGAAGTAGAAAACAGAAAAAATTATTATTGAAATATATCGCCTTTTAGCTGTAGCATTTAAACAACTGTTTAACGATAATTTGCACCAGAATTTGATTAAGTGTACTAACATTAATACGAAATTATATAATTTAATTGAATGATCTCTAAACTGGCGAATGAACGCTTATAAATTATAAAAGTACAACATTGAAACTTGCTTGAATTGCATTTGGCAACATTTACAATTTCAATAGAAGCCATTATGAGTGAAACTCATGATGAATTAACTAACTTATGTCCAAATATCCCTAACGCATATTTATGATATTCGCTCATACTCATGCATTCCACCTTCCCATATCAAGACGGTATTATGAGCAATTTATGGGGAGTGGTACTGCCCCTCCCCCCATTTAGAATATTAGTCATCAAATTTACTTGTATTTTAGGATTGTGAGAGGTAGTCCAGAGAGCGTCCTAGGTTTTACTGGGGCCGATGGTCACAGTGTATGTTTTATTGAATGAAAAAACATGTAAAAATTTTACCTTCATTTTCTTCATCCATCGTTTTCAGTCCACAAACGTGACAAAGGCAGGTTACCCACTTATTCATTTCTGCTTCGCTATCCGCTGCTAGGTAGTAAGTACGATTTGGTGTACGAAGATCAAAGGTAAACTTGTGACGATCTTGGACAGATAATGGGGCTACAATCTAAAACAATAAGGAACTTTTGTAATATACTTAATTCTGTGGTCTGTGGTAAAAGAAAAATTCAAAAACTGTATGCAGGATATCTAGAAATCTTTGAAAGATAACGACCACACCATGCATACGGGAGAAGTTTTTGCAAATTCTGGATGCTATGGAACACCAGTAAAGATTAATTGCACAATGATTAATAATACAAACTTTTATTTTACCTGTTCACACTCATCTAAGTTAATTTGGCCCTTCAGCCGGCGACATGATTCATCGGTAAAGTACTCGAGCATAAATTGATGAGGTAGAGACCCAGCGCGTAGGAGAAACCAACGACGACGCCATCGCTACAGCAGAAAAATTATTTGATTTTATTGAGCAATAAAAATATAAATTTGTCTTTCACTAACTCCGCTTCCGCAATTACGTCAAATTAATGACTCGTTAAAGTCATATAATACAATAAAATGAAAGTTAAACTAAGAACTTTACGACGGTCGGTATTTGATAAGTTATTTAGACGAATAATGAATAAAATTGGCAAATGAATTCCTTGTTCAAAATTGTATGATCAAACGATCGTCCGATTCTCCGATTGCGGAAGTATCAGGGGTCAAAGAAATGAAATGTAATTTAATACAATGCAGTCGGTATTTACAAAGCAAAAAACATTCACACTTGTTAACGTTTGTTTGTATTAGAATAGACTTAAAACAGGTAGGAATTTAGCAGCATGGAATAATCGTAGTCCATGCTGAAAACTGATCGCTTACTAATGTATAAATGTTTTTAATTTATTTAACCCACATAAGGTTTAAATTCTTAATATATTACATATGCGCGGATATTAAAATAATTATACTATAGTAATCGTTTAAACTCAATCTATAGTAATAAATTAAATGGGTTTAGAATCCAAAAGTTGGCTTACGGGTCTGAAGATCCCTTTGGCTGGCGGAGACTTTGTGAGCCATCCTTGATTTACTATGTCTGAAGTCATTGAAGACATTGTGCAATCATTCGGATTTTTGAACAGCTTTCTCTTTACATTTAACTTCCGTATCTTGAGTCTATTAGTCCAAGTCTGGGTGTTTACGTTTATTGGTACAATGCTATTTGATTATTTGCTACGACACAAAAAGCGTTAAGTGAAAGGAGTTACACGAGACAAAACAAGAACAACATAAACTTGTAGACATTAGGTATTCTGTGATGATCAAATTGGGAAATTTCCACACACTCACTTTTTCATCGTTAGGAAAGGAGAAATATGGCAGTTATGTAGGACACCACACTTGATAATTGCAAAATCAGCATCCAAAGCAATTGAATTTAATTGCTCGTTAACAGCAGCTCTCGATTGATATGTAATTTTCTTCGTAGATAACTTTATTTGTAAGTAATGGTGAAAATATCATGGCCAGCCAATCCAGTTGTCACAAGGATGATGAGCAATGAAATAAAATATACAAAAATAAACGGTTAGTTTGGCCATTACATAATTATACATTGATGTTCAGTATCAAGAATCAAGGTCATTTATTTATAGCTTTAACTTATTTAAAGCTATAAAGTTGGTTTATGTATTTCAATACAGCAGCTTATCAGTTTATGAATACATATCAATTGCCATAATTTAAAAAGATAAAATTACACTTCTCGGTAGGTATTGTATTTATATCGAAATAAGGTAATTCCTGAGGTCCTGCACGACTACTCAAGTTTAAGTAATTCATAATTGACAAAGACAATATGAAAAATAAATATATACCTATTCAAATAAATTGATATTTGTGTTTACTATATTAATGATAGGTTTTTGCTAAGTCATAAGTAAAGCTAAGGAATAAAGGAAGTAATTTGTAATTATTACTTTTGATTGTATGTTTAGATTATTCACTATATCATTGGCACTAATTATAAGTGATTAATGAATAATTGATAGCTAATGAACAGCATATTTATCACCACAACCAAAAATAATTACTCAATTTAATAACTAAAGTTGGCATTGCTACATACTAACCAAACAATAACAATAACACTGCAATGTTTTTATTGAGATTTGCCAACAATATTTGCTAACTTTTTAGGTTTTCTTTAGTTTTAAAGACTTTAATTCACTGTTTACTACAAGCTTATAAAACTTGCTACTAAGTCTTTACCACTTAACAGTTGGTAACTTCTACTGGCAGGTGTAAAATCAAAATCGAGGTGTATAATACAAAACACAACTTAACTTTAGCTTTTTACAATACAACTATTAAACTTAGGATTATTATTTGTGTATTTCCAATTCCAATTATGGATTGATAATTTGCAAGCATATAATTACCTAGTTAATCCGTTTTTCGGGGAAATTCCTTATCTTGAACCTTTCTCGCTAATTTGGTAGTGTCCGTAAAGTCTGTATTCTTTGCATTTGGTAATTATCACTTTTTAGGATTGTCTGACTGCTGACGTGCTGACACACCAAACCATTTCACATTTGACTCGATTAATTCATAAAATACATTCTCTTTTTCTCTCCTGGCTTATTACTCACTGACTCGATACGCAAAACAAAACGCAACGTCGCATCCAAGTTAAGTCCCAATACAACACATAACACAACCAAAACCAGCTCAACTACTATAATAAAAGTCCACAATCCACAATACAATAACACAAGAAGTCTATTACACTTGTAGTGTAGGCCTATGCATATCAATATATCCTATACATACATTATTGCATTGCTTGCATTGCATTGTATGTATGTAATGTAATAATATTATGTAAAAATGTACCCAGATTCAGTTATACAGACAGACTAAGGCTGCTGCAGTAATAGGTATTACTACATAAGGTCGTTAGGGGGAGGGTTAAACCTAGTGATTAATTTGCTTACGGGGCAAGGTACTTTAAATAATAATTTCACATTTTTGCAATAAAAATCCAGACAAATGAAATTTATTTCTTGGATTAATTTTACGAGCCTCCTTTTACTATATACGAGCATGCAGCAAAGTAAATCAAACTCAAATTATAATATTGTATTGTAGTAGTGTAGTCTAGGCTAGAGATAAGGCAGGACCAGGACAAATTAAAATTAGCTTAGCGAGCATTGCATTGTTATCTATCCTATCAGCTAGCAAATACCATAATATTCATCTTATATATTAGAGAAGAATCTTGTGCGTACAAAATCTACATGCACAATGCACTGCACCAATACAATATTATGGAGCTATCACCCTATTAGTTTATGCTATATGATAATTTCATTCTCCCCACACAGGGGAAGGGTTTCGATTACTTTTGTTGACATAGGTAATTATGCTGAGCTGATATATTTAATATAGGCCGTGCTTAGCGTTAGGGTAGCTCTGTAGATAATGCATATTATGGGTAGATAGAGTCATAGCATAAGTAGTTGCATTGCATTTGTATGTTATTTATGTGCGGTTGTTTCTGTTCCCGAAATACATTCCATGTACCATACCTTACCTAACCTACCTGCAATTACAGTCGTACAATAACAACAAATCAATTGTAATTGCATGCATTACCTGTACCATATTAAGGCAAGTAAAGTCACGAAAAACAGGGAGGAGAAGGAATTTCTTAGATACAATCTTTATTATTCGATTTATAAAATATAATATTTCAAATGCTCAAGGCAATAGATATGTAAGCTACTTTGCGATCCTACATCGCCAAAATCTTATTTCATCTGCGCTACCTTAGTGTACTTGCGCAGTTTTTGCATCCATTTGAGATAACAACAACAAATACGACACTGTGTGGTGTGGTCTCATGATTACTTAATCTTATATTAGGTTACTTAGGTATAATACTTTACGACAAAATAACTCTTAATTCAGTTGTAACTGGATCGACCAACTACCTTATTGTATAGGAAAATTGTGATGCGTATGTGGTTTAAATATTTCGCACATGTATTGCATGTAGGTCAAAACTCAAGAAGACATCGATTTAGAGACGTAAGTAAGTATGTAGTCTATATTGTGTAAAATGGTTGTTACTTATTATGGAAATGTCTGTGAGCACTTCGATATCAAGCTCAACTAATCCCATAATATTGAAGTTTTAAGGGAATTTCATTACACAATCAGGACATCAGGAGACTCATGCAAAAGTTTAACAGCCAAGAGGGGTATCTTAAAAATACGCAATGCCAATCGTTTACAAAGCTTTCTTTATCATTTACACAGTATTTTATCTGTTTTCGATAAATATTGAACAGAGAGGTGCTAGTAGATAAGTAGATACTAAGGCGTTATTTACAATTGTTGTTACCTAAGTTTACCTGACTGTTGGTGTTTACAGATAACTGTAGACCTATAGTGCATGTATATTGGTGGAAGGTCTATCTATATAAACATAGCATCAAAATTCAAAACCTGTAACGAAAATGAAGGTTAAGGAATGAAATAATTATTATACATTTATCATAATATCATGGTTTGAAAGGGGGAAAGATGGGCTCCCCCGAAACCCATGTTATAAGTACGACCTTGTGAAGCATAACCAAATAAACTGCCTAGCCTGGTTCTCTGACTCGACTTGAGCTCTCGTCTACCATACCAAGATACATTAACATAACAAGCAAAGCGTAGCAAAGCAAACCAACAAAACGGAACACAAATGCAGAGATGTATTTCTGAATTCTGACTGACTTGGATTGGAAAATTGGTTGGAAGGTGGTGGACGTGGACTGCTCATTGCATTGATGTATCTGTAATCTGTACTATAGGTGCGGGTAGAGTAGGAGCTGTCCTAAGTCCTATATTAACCCTAACTTCTAAGCTTAAACCTAAACCTGATCTGCTCCGTCTGTCTGTTCATCTGTTCATGTTCGATGTTCACTTACGTAACCAACAATAAGTAATACTTCTTGAATGAAAGAATAGTATTACATAATACACATACAAGTAGTGTTGTACTTGTACTTGTACTGGTACTGTACTTAGGGAACAACAAAGAATGAAAGAAGAGACACAAAGAAATGTAAAAGACATCAAATTCAAATACTGAATACCTACGGGAAGGAATGGGGAATAGAGAATAGATACTAAATATTATTATCATGAAAACCTTGTCTTAAAACTGTTTTTGCTCATTTGTACATACATTGTAGTATTTGTATGTATAAGATAAGGGAGTTTGCATTTGGAAGGCAACCTTGTCGCTAGCAATCTGCCAACCTGAAGATATTGTGCATTTCATCTGGTTGCCTGGCTTGGCTTTGGCTGGCTGGTTTGGTTTGGTTTGGTTTTGGTTACGTAACTCCGAACTACGAACTAGTACAACAAAACAAGGGAACGGGGAACTATATACGTTACATAACATAATAATAATAATACATGATGTGGGATAGCTCAACACCAATTCAACTAGACTAGTAGAGTAGGTATTCATTGTGCATTGTGCTTTCTTCGGTATTCTGTACGTACTACAAATACATGCAGAAGCACATCTGACATCCTAAGCTGACATTGAAACTTTGGACCCTTGTCAATTTCTACTGTGACGGTAGTGCAATGTAAAGACTTTGAAAATGCACAACTTAACTGATCTCTACTGGTCAGTCAGTCATCACCTAACACCTCACGTCACATCAGTCTTTATCCGATAGTTGATGAAGCAAGTTGATTTATTTGTCATTCTCTGACAGTCTGTGTGTCTGTATAGTTCAATTCAATCTCCTCCTCATCTCATCACACTAAAACCACTCTGAATCATCATTAAGGATTAGTTCATTAATATTAAGTGTTAATTACTTAGTTCGTCCGTAGTCTAGATGTTATCATCAGTTATATAGTGCAATTTGGATTTATTTTACAGTAAAAATAACATTTTAGTGCGACATACATAGAGGACTATAGAATATTTATTCTTAGACCATAGACAGTTCGATCGACTCCCTGGACAACAGAAAACAACATTTCCAGTTCCAGTTCCAGCCTACAGCAGCTGATCTCCTTGCCTACTGCACTGTCTCCAGTCTTCGTAGTCCGTACTCTCCGTACTGTACAATACAAAACCATTATCACTCATGATCTTGGATTGGACTTTCTTTGTTTCAAAACAAAGAACTAGTGACCCGAATATTTCAGAAAATTATATATTAAAAATATTGACATTAGTAGCGACTACTAGTCACTAGTACTAACGCATGATCGATCTGCACAAAGTAAAATATCTCAATCTGGCTGGAAAGTAATTAGACTAATAGTCCCAAGCCAGCTTTTAATTAGCTAATATTGGCAGTCTATGTAATGCGAAGTGTGATGTGCTCATTTCAAGGTGACCAACTTCTGCTGTAGTCAATTCACAAAGCCAATTTCACGGATGACGGAGTTTAGTTTTAGTTTCCACTGTGGAGTTGGAGAAAGCACACTTTCCTATTTACTTATGTGTTCTCCATTGGGAATTTTGGATTGGGATTGGGTCACAACTACAAGCATTTATTAGTTTCCGCAAAGTAACAACATTTTCTCACATTCAGTCAGTGCCAGTACCATCATCAACATATAGTTCTCCTATTTCAAATACAAATAATATAATCCAAATGTGGATCTGTGCATATAGAATTAAGTTTTGTTGAAAGTTCTTAACAGCTATTAATTAGTCAATAGTGCAAAGTAATTATTTGTTATGACCGACTTAGTAGGATGTTAAATTAAATTGCTCACACCATAACAACTTTACTTTACACAAGAATCCTCTTCAATTAAAATATTTTGTTATGTGTGTTTATATAACGACGTAGAATGCCAGATCACAGACAGAACACCATTGCTCATTTAAATCATCCTTAATGGACATAGATAGATTGCTACAAACAATCGAAGTTACAACAATTTAAATGTTTTCTGTGGGAATTGACTAGTGAAGTGACTAGTCTCCTGTACTTTAGTTTTTGCATCAATCATGTAATTGAAACTAAATAGACAGTAAAGTCGTCACCGTGGTTGTGAGTTATCGACCACATCTTCTGCAAAACAAATCTCCACTCCGCTGAAATAAAGTTGTTGTTGTCAAGCACAATCGGAAACCTGCAAAAGACTTTTTGTCGAAAAAATGAATTCTTCCTGTCATTGTTATTTATTAGTCTCTGCCTTTCATTGTGGGCATTTTAATTAACCTACTACAAAATGGATCTTCCTGGAAAATGCTCATTGTAATTGATATTATAGTCAATATTATGACTATGCATTTTAATGACTAAATGTGTTCGAGTACTATATTTTGATGAGTTAGCCCTTGATATAATTACTATGCTGTTAGTAACCTAAGGTGAGGGTTGAATGGGGTCAATTGCGTCAGTGCTACAGTGGCACTGCCCAGACTGCGCTCACATCAACCCCACCGAAATCTCGGGTTGTGTTCAATGTGGATGTCGAAGGCCAAAACATCTCATCACAGAGTCAAAAGATAAACTTCCCATGGGCTTGGACGCTGCCCAGTGTATTAACCAACATTCGAACCAATCCGTTTCTTTTGAATGTCGTCTCGAAGAGCCAACAACCACTGAATGGTAGGAATTTAGTTTTAATTACAATTTGCTGGTTTAAAAATTGATTCAATGCTTTCATTTCAATAATGCTAATAATGTCTCCATGTAAAATGTAAAAACGTGTACTATTTAACTATGTTTCAGCACAACTCATGAAAATGTCTCAAGCGAAGGAAGTCACATGGCGATGTCAAATCGTTCGGACTCTCAAGAAGAAGATGCTTTGTCGTCAGGAGCTCCGCTGTCACCTGATCTCACCACAATCAGCAATAGTAGTCCTAAGGGGACAACCTTAACTAGCCCATATCAAAACGATGACTTTAAAGGTGACTTTAAGACCTCACGAATCTCAAATAATACTGCCGTCGTTACAGAGAACGACCTCCCTTCAATTGTGAACGATCAAACTATTCAAGAATTGGTCGTCCATAAGAAAGAAAACACATCTAGTCTTAATACACTGCCTCGTGATGCACCGAATAATCGCCGTTGCCAACAAGGAAGCTCACTGACAAGATCGGCCACTGACTCAAGCATAATGAATGATACTAGGTCCAAAAGGGGCCCTACCGTTGTTTGGGGACTTGGTTCAAAAAGCAGCTCAGGAGAGTCCTCAAGATACGCTATTGGGAAGCATGAAATTGTACGCGAGTCCAAGAAAAGGGTTCGTGAAGCCACAGTAAAAAGCCTTAAGTGTCCTTATTCTTTAAAAAACGACAACAGCAATGTCCAAGTCAACGGAGTGGAACCCGAAACAGTATCAGATATCGTTCTTAACGTCAGCGTTAATCTCCCGGTTCCTGATGAAGAATCATGTAATCTCATTTTTGAAAATAATAGTGTACGCTTTGAAAATAGTCCTGGAAAGAACTCAACACCTTTGAAAGACAAGGAAGTTGCAGTAGCAGGACATAACCTAGCTTCTGGAAGCGTTAAACTTCGGAAACCAAGTACATGTAACGGAGATCTATTTACTAAAAAATCTGACAAGAAAGGTACAAAAACATCTCCGAATGGTGAAGGGATATCTTCAATGCATTCAAATGAACAGCAGATCTTTCAGTTGGCAAATGATTCATTTGAAAAGACTGATAACGCAAAAAAGTACAGAGGCTCTCGCGGGGAAAGATTTCTGTCCACATCATCACCACAAACTCCAACCACGTCGTCAAAATTAGAGCCTAGGGGATCGACAAATCGTACATTAGCTCACGCTCATCAAAATTTATCCAACAATTCAATTAGTAGCATTAACAATTGTGATTCCAAGTCTCTCTTTGATCCCGCAGTAGTAGTAAAAAGTCACAGAGGAGACACGTTAGAGCCTGACACTTCTCTGCACTTAAATGATAAAATTAGTAAGGACCCTATCGGACCTACATTTTCAGATATAAATGATATTAGCGGTTTAAAATTTATCGATGAAGATGAAACATTTGGGGACAGCCCTGTGGCCAGGCCTTCAGAATGTCGTCGTTCATCACTTCCATCCAGTGGACCTTTAAGCTTAGAAAGCGACTTTCAAGACCTGTCCGTACTGCAGAGGTGGACTTGCACAAAGTGTACGCTGGCCAACAATATATCGTCAGCTGTGTGCGAAGCTTGTGGGGCCTCTCGTAGTCCAACTGAAAGTGCTTCAAATGACAAAAGTAGAATTCGAAGAAAAATGGAACGTCCACGTTCAGTTGCGTTGGCAGAATATTGGAACTGTCCGTTGTGTACTCTACAGAATCCATTATATTCAAGCACATGTCAAGCATGTCAATGCGACAAAAACAAAGATTTAAACAATCATAGGGTAAGTTTTAATTAACAAATATACTTCATATTTAATTTAAAATATTCTTGATTGCTAGTTCTGTTTAATAATGACGGAAAATGTATAAAAATAATTTTATTATAGATAGTATCTGTACAAGAGAAGAAAGATAAAAATGTTATTAATGTAGTAGACTAGTGTGCACATCATTTGAATTACTAACGAATTTCCTTTTCACTTGCAGGGCTTAAATGGTTTCATAAAAAAGAAATGGTCCTGTTCTCAATGTACTTTCAAAAATCCTATTAAGTCGACAATCTGTGAAATGTGCCAGGGGCCAAGAAAAGTCTACTCTTCGGGATCTTCATCTATGCCAATGAATGTTTCATCTGCAGTCAATCGAAAAGGCACGAAGCAAAAATATCAAGAAATCGTATCGTTTTGCCTAAAAAGTGGCGATATGTTTGTCGATGATTCTTTTCCACCTGCTCCTAAATCCCTTTATTACAACGCGAAGGTTTCAGTCAGTAACGGGGATCTAGTTAGTCAGTGGATAAGGCCAAAAGATATTATAACAGAGCAAGGAAGTGAAAATATTCCATGGGTTGTCTTTCGTACACCGTTACCTTCTGATATTTCACAAGGTAGGCATTTTGTATTTATTATTATATGATGGCTTGTAGATTTGACCAATCAATGCATTCATTTGATACTGGATAGGGACATTAGATGACCCACGAAACTTGCTATCGATTTTGTTTGTGTGCTATCGTTAAAAATGGATATATAAATCTAATCGATTATTGTTCTTGATGTCTGTTCACAAAGGTGTGTTGGGAAACTGTTGGCTTCTCAGTGCGCTTGCAGTTATAGCTGAAAGAAAAGAGCTCGTTGAAAAGATTTTAGTTACTAGAGACATGTGCCCTGTAGGAGCATATTTAATTCGTCTATGCAAAGACGGTTCTTGGACAACGGTAATTGTGGATGATCTACTACCTTGTGATCGGAGGAAAAGACTTGTTTACTCCCAGGTACTTATTACTTAAGATGTGGCTTAAACTGTCGTACGTAATATTTAAGTTATGATACATAATCATTAAATGACTAATGTTTCTAATTTTAAAGGCAAAGAGAAGACAGCTATGGGTGCCGCTTATCGAAAAGGCAGTCGCTAAAATTCATGGATGCTATGAAGCACTTGTTTCCGGTCGTGCCATAGAAGGACTAGCAACACTTACTGGATGTCCGTGTGAAAGCATACCTCTTCAGGTAAGATTTAGTTAAATAACAAAAGTGTTAGACTGTATTATATATTAGGTATCTATATAGTTAAAATTAATGATGAAATGGATATATAGTATTTGTGTTTTAATGCAGTATGCGTTGGTACTAACAAATTGTATTTATTTTTTGTTGCCACAGAGTGGAGCTGACGAAGAATTGGATAGAGATTTAGTTTGGGCACAATTATTATCATGCCATGCTGCTCGATTTTTGATGGGAGCCTCTTGTGGAGGAGGTAACATGAAAGTAGACGAAGATGAGTACCGAGAAAAGGGGCTCCGACCGAGACATGCTTACTCTGTGTTGAATGTTGATGGGTCAAATGGTCTTAGGTAATAATAGTGAAATGTTTGACACTTTTTTATATTTTGCAGGTATTTAGAATTACCAATTTTGACTTAAATGCGGATTCTTGTTTTACTATTTTAGGTTACTGAGGTTGAGAAATCCGTGGGGTCGATATAGTTGGAAGGGGGATTGGAGTGACGGCTCGAGCTTATGGTCGTCAGAGTTGCGGGACAAATTGATGCCTCATGGTGCTGATGATGGAGTATTTTGGATATCGTTCGATGACATGCTAAAGTATGGTTAATATAGTATCCTTTTCATGATTGAAATTAAGAAAGTTGATACAGAAATAATCAAACAATGTTGTAATGTCCTAATAACGTGTACTGGATAAAATCAATATATTCATGGCTGATCTTGTTTCGCCTTCAGTATAAGTAGGGTGTGATATTGTTTACATGCTTGTTTTCTTTTTCAGGTATTTTGATTGCATAGACGTATGTAAGGTTCGCAACGGTTGGCATGAGCGTAGACTTCAGGGAATTTTACCACCTTCTGCAGATTTACAACACCTTTCATGCATTTTAATTACTGTTATGGAAGCGACAGAAATAGAAATATCCTTATTTCAAGAAGGACACAGGTGAGCGCATTTACGTTTAAATTAAAATAATTAAATAAGGCATATTTATTGACTATAATTTCGTATTTATCTATGTTGTAGAAATTCTGAGAAATCTCAACGATCTCAGTTGGACTTATGCGTCGTCCTCTTTCGTGGACTAGAAACAAGCCAGAGTGACTCACAAAAATTAGTGTTAGGACGATTAGTGGAACATTCGAAAAGACAAGTTCGAGGGTTTGTCGGCTGTCATAAAATGATCGAGCCAGGATTTTATCTTGCAGTACCATTAGCTTTCAACCATTGGCACAGTGGTAAGTAAATAAACTAACACTATTCCTGTGTTAATAGCATTTTAGGCACAAATGCATTGCTTCTATATTTCTGATCATGCGTTGTTTGCTTAAAAAAGGAATATTGACATTTGCCTGCATACATATAATTTTTCACACAACCTTTAGTCATAAAAATATGTTTATGTCGTAATTATGAAAATATTAATGTACTCATAAGTAAAGGGCTTATAATATTGTATAATCAATTAATCTTTATAATTTGATTTGAAGGAGGAGATTCGCCTTATCCCCGTTATGTGATGTCTTTACATTCTTCCAAGAAAGTTTTATCAGACCAAATTGCACCCCCTCCATATATGCTAGCAGATGCTATTATTAGATTAACAATGGAACGAGGACAACGTCATGAAGGGCGAGAGGGCATGACAGCTTACTATTTAACGAAAGGTTGGGCAGGTCTCGTGGTGGTGGTTGAAAATCGTCACGATGACAAATGGATTCAAGTTAAATGCGACTGTCAAGAAAGCTACAATGTAGTGTCAACCAGAAATCATTTAAAAACAGTGGATGCCGTACCTCCCCTACACAGGTTCGTCCTACTTCAGTTTTTCAATATGAATTGGTTGATTGAGAGGAGGATCATTGATATTTTGTATATATTTTGCAGGCAAGTGATAATAGTGTTGACGCAGTTAGAAGGTAGTGGAGGTTTTAGTATTGCACATCGTTTGACTCATCGCCCGTCGCTAACCAATGGCCTACATGACTGGGGTCCAGGCAACACTGACCACTGGCCACTGGTTGGAGCAGATGTAGAAGGACTTCATGCGCCACGACCCATTTGATGTAAGCGAAGATTAAATACAATAAATTATTTCTGGATGTAAAATCGGAGATTGTTACGCATAGAAAGCGTTCAACATTGCAGATTTTCTTACAGCTACGAATATCTCTATCTAAAGTGTTTTTTGACTTACTTGATCTGCAGTTATTATTTTACGATAACTAATACTATACTTGTGCACTGATATTTATTTTCATTTGTTGCTTACTTCATTGTTCCGTGCACAAATAATTATATTTCACATTTAAATTTACGTTTATTTGAATATTATGTAAGTAAATACTAGTTATGTATTTCAGATATACATGTCATTTATTGTCTAAAAAATGACCTCGTCCAAGTTTCATCTTTCATGAAATATATGAGGATTATGGATACTAATAAGCATTGTTAAATAATGTGTAACATACAAAATATATACAAAAACATACATGGTTTAGGTTAAATATGAAGATAGTAGTACTTAATAATTTTTTCCTTGTTAATAATATGTACTTATTGTATTATTGTTTCATATAATAGAGTTGCCATGATAGTTTTAACAAATCTCAAGACAAACTTAATTAACCTTTATGATTATGATGCCATGGCACACTAAACTGACTAAGTAACACAAAACAACAATTTTAAAACTGTTAGTACAAACCCTCCCTAAATGCTGCTCTCAATGAGCTAAATTTACTTGTTGTCATATTTTTCGGGTTTTTGCCAATCCCTGCGATTCTTGACGCATGTGACGCTTACTGACCTTACTTGTGGACCGTGTGATGATCTATTGATAGTACGATTGAGCTACACCTACATACAAGTTGTACTCAATTTTTAACCGAAATGTTGTTGTGTACATGTACAAACCAATGTGAGTCTCTTACTTATATTGCAACCAATCAGTCGTTTCCTTGTGCAATATCTGTTACTATATCTTAGTAAGTGTATACTTAATTTGCCACATTTACGTTCATATTGCCCAAATGCCAGTTATATATTTAATTAATGTATTGTTTTAATAATAGTTATTTATGTAAAAGGTTTTTATTTATGACTGTTCTTACCCTTCCTTAAGAAAGGAATGAATACATTTAAACTGCACCATTTGTATGTTCAATGACGATCTTTTACTTTGCACCTTAACTAAACTGAAAGATGCTTTATGACTGACAATTTTGTCATATATGTTAGTGTTCATTTGTAACTTATGTATTTAAATGTTATTAAAAATTTGAAGGCTTAGGAACGTATTATATAAGTATATAAACGTTAGTATATGAACGGTATTTATTGTCGATAATTAATAAATCGATTTAGCTCACAGCAATACCCTTTCAGGGTTTATTGGGAAATGCCTTTTGTTTGCACGGCCCTAATAAAATAACTATGCAGAGATAGAATCTCAAAATAGGAATCTCGCCCAACTATATGTATTTAGATGTATTTACTATGTATTTTATCAGTATACTTAAGTCGAGTTTATGGTTATTGTTACACAACCGTTTCTAATGTTAACATCCCTAAATTATGTGTTTTTAATTTATTGTGTATGTACATTTAGGCATTTCAAATGATTTGTATCCTTGAATGTATATTAGTGTTAATTTAATGCATGTAATTACGTATTCACTCCACCGTACCAACTTAACTTAATCTTACCTATTATGTATTTATCTTACTTAGAATGTGTAGTTAGATGATAAACATTAGGTTGGTATTGATAGGCCAACTATAACTTCTTCAGTTTCTAAGAATAATCAAATCTCCACAACTTCACAACTCATTTTAATTAGCGATATCATGGAGTCTCGTGCTATATTGTCAGCAGTTAGCTGAACACTAATGATATCGTTCTGCCATAATATTATTAGGTACTATTTATGATCTTCTATTTCAGTAACTATTGCGTCACAAATGAAAATTTCGTTGATATTGAGCTTTAATTGTAAATTGTAAAGTATTAGATATAGTAACAAACTCAGTTAAATATTTACTATTTTGTTTTTCTGGTGTTTTTATTATGTATGACTAAATGATAACAAAACGAGAGTAATAGATGAATATGCACTCAATAAATAAACATTTTCATGTAAATGTACATCACATGACCTTTATTAAACCTTTACGTCTAAATTATTAATATTCGAAAGTTGAATCCAACTATACAAGAAATATTCATAAGGAAAGTTTTAAAATAGCTGATATGCCAAGTACAAATGCACATTTAATTGGAATGTGCCATTAAATACTAATATAGATATTCAGAATGCGCTGTTACTTATTTATACTCTAGCTTAATTTACATGGATAGTAATAAATGAGTCAGGCCTTCAGTGGACATTTAGGGGCAATTATTTATTCAGTTAATACAAACCTAACATACAAATGGTAATTTGTGGGCAAAAATCAATTTCTAAATTATTAATATTCGAAAGTTGAATCCAATTACACAAGAAACATTCATAAGGAAAGTTTTAAAACGCATAAAGTTGTAACCACCCTTTAGGATTGTAAATTTTTATTAGTTTATGGCTTATAAGCCTAAATTATATATTAAATAGTAGAAATGAGAGAGTATGAAACTTAATTATTGCATTCCCATTCCACCGGGACCATAAGGATTGCCAGCTGACATATCAGAGCCTCCACTTTTAGGGCTCTTGATGGTTTCGTCAACAGACAAAATGAGACAACAAGCTTCAATAGCAGCGGACAGAGCGTTAATTTTGACAATTGCAGGCTCCCAAACACAAGCCTTGTAATTATCTTCAAACCTTTCATTCATGATGTCAACTCCAAACCACATCTCTCCTACAAAAATTAAAGAAATGAAATTGAATCATCCAATCAAAATATTAATTCAATATTAAAATCGCATAATATGCAAGTATATCGAACTTGAAATTACCATGATGATGCTTCATTCTAAGTTGGTTTAAAATCGAAGTAGCGTCAAAACCGGCATTATAACTCAATTGCTTAGGAATTATTTCCAATGCTTTTCCGACAGCGATCATTATTCCTTGCTCTCGACTGATATTTTTGATGCCGATCTCCCGTAGATTTCTCGAGAGTTCCATTTCAATAGCTCCGCCACCTAAATATACAGTAATAAGTAAATAATTGTTTAACAGTCTTAAACTTATAAATAATAAGTGCTACAAACCGATTTTTGAATTACTTTATCCTGATAATTACTATTTTTAAAATAGTCAAAATAATTTTTATAGCTTACCAGCAACAAT